>PISX010006532.1:0-96660 GCA_004024625.1 Mellivora capensis | reverse complement strand
GGGAGGGTATGTGCTATGGTTAGTGCTGTGAAGTGTGTAAACCTGGCGATTCACAGAGATGTACCCCTGGGGATAAAAATTTGTTTATAAAAAATAAAAATTAAAAAAAAAAAGATTGATCAATCACCGAACTCTACCTCTAAAACTAATAATACACCATATGTTAATTAGTGGAATTTATATTTTAAAAAATAAACAAAAAAAATAGTTCTGGCTTCCCATCAGTTTCTTTACACTTCTTAGGAGGCCCAGATGGAATGAAGAACCTCTCCCTCATAGCAACGGTCTCAATTATGTAACCTTATATTGCACTTTCCACCTTCCTCATCTCTTGTTCTCTCACATCTCACTTCTCCACTTCTCCACTCCTGCCTCATGAAATCAACTCCCAAATAAACCACGTGCACTGAAGTCTTCACCTCAGTTTTGTCTCCCCCAGGCGGGGTCTAAGATAGTCCTATAGTATGTTTCACACTTTCATCTAAAATTACTCTCCAGGGGGTGCCTGGGTGGCTCAGTCGGTTAAGGGGGTTAATAAGCACCTGCCATCGGCTCAGGTCATGACCCCAGGGTCCTGGGATCGAGCCCACATCGGGCTCCCTGCACAGTGGGGAGCCTGCTTCTCCCTCTCCCTCTGCCTGCTGTTGGGGCGCCTGGGTGGCTCAGTGGGTTAAAGCCTCTGCCTTCGGCTCAGGTCATGATCCCAGGGTTCTAGGATCGAGCCCCACATCGGGCTCTCTGCTCAGCAGGGACCCTGCTTCCCTTCCTCCTCTCTCTGCCTGCCTCTCTGCCTACTTGTGATCTCTGTCTGTCAAATTAATAAATAAAATCTTTTAAGAAAAGAAACAAATGAACAAAGAAAAAAAATCACAAGAAACAGACGCAACTAGAGAGAACAAGCTAAGGGTTACCAGAGAAGAGATAGGGGGATGGGTGAAATAGGTGATGAGTTTAAGAGGATTAAGAGTACACTTATCTCGATGAGCACTGAGTAATGTATGGAAGTGTTAAATCACTATGCTGTACACCTGAAACTAATATAACACTGAATGTTAATTATACATGAATTAAAATTTACACAAATGAAGTTTTATCGGCACACACACACACACACAAATACATACTTTGTTAGTTTCTAGTCCATCTCCATCTTAGTTCATTTCCCTTACCTGTGACCACTGGGATCGTCTTCCAAATAAAGTACTTCTACTCAAATCCTTGTCTCAGGGTCTGTTTCTCTGCTAACCCAACCTAAGACACCACCAGATAACTGAACCTCATCCTTTCTATTAAAACAGGATAAAATTATGGGAGAAAACAATGTTTCTCAACTAGGGGTGCCTGGCTGCCTTGGTCAGAATAGCATGCGATGCTTGATCTCACGGTTATGAGTTCGAGCCCCATATGGGGAATAGAGATTACTTAGATAAAACAAACAAAACACATTACATTAAAAAAAAGAAATTAAGTAAAAAGTTCATTTTTTTAAGACAAAGGGATCATTCTTGGGGCATCTGGGCTGCTCACTTTGTTAAGCGTTCAACTCTTGATTTCAGCTCAGGTCATGATGTGGGGGTCTTGAGATCAAGTCCGCATCGGGCTCCTCATTCAGCTTGAGATTCTCCCTCTCCCTCAGCCCCTCCCCCCCACTCATTTTTTTCTCTCTCTCGCTCTCTAATAATATTTTAAAAAATAAATCCTTTTTTTAAGATTTTATTTTTATTTATTTGTCAGAGAGAGAGGGAGAGAGAGCGAGAGAGCGAGCACAGGCAGAGGCAGAGGGAGAAGCAGGCTCCCCGCAGAGCAAGGAGCCTGATGTGGGACTCGATCCCAGGCCGCTGGGATCATGACCTGAGCTGAAGGCAGCCGCTTAACCAACTGAGCCACCCAGGCGTCCTAAAAAAAATAAATCCTTTTTAAAAAGACAAAAGAACCATTCTTAACCCCACAGTCCAACTGTACCCCCACCACCATAAATTCTACAGCTCACTGCTAAAGGTTGGAAGGGAAAAAGAAAGAGTTGGCAACACAGAGGCAAAGTCTGCTTCATCTCCAAACCGGTATAATAGTGGCTATCTCTAGTTCAGGAGTACTGACCTTGGAAGGAAGTGGGTTTGGGTAAACCACATTTTTTTTTCTTTAAGATTTTATTTATTTATTTGACAGACAGAGATCACAAGTAGACAGAGAGGCAGGCAGGGAGAGAGAGGAGGAAGCAGGCTCTCCACGGAGCAGAGAGCCCAATGTGGGGCTCGATCCCAGGACCCTGGGATCATGACCTGAGCCGAAAGCAGAGGCTTTAACCCACTGAGCCACCCAGGCGCCCTGGGTAAACCACATTTTAATCAACTGCTCCACCCACCCCCCAACTCTATCTGATTTGGGTGTAGATTGCCCTTAACAAAATCTTTTTTTCTTTTTTTAAAAAATATTTAATTTATTTATTTGACAGAGAGAGCACAAGCAGGGGGGAACAGGAGAGGGAGAACCAGGCTCCCGCTGAGCAGGGAGCCCCATGTAGGGCTCGATCCTGGGACCCTGGGATCATGACCTGAGCCGATGGCAGGTGCTTACCCAACTGAGCCACCCAGATGCCCCAAGATCTTTTTTTTTTCTTTTTTAAAAGTAATGTCTATGCTCAGCCTGGGGCTCAAACTCACAACTCTGAGATCAAGAATCTCATGCTCCACTCATTGAGCCTGCCAGGCACCCCAGCAAGACCTTCTGAATTAGAATGGACAGAAAATTCACTACAAGTAGCATGATTCACATAAATATGCCTTCCCAGCTTCACCACCAGAGAAACAGGAGACCTGATTTGTTGCCTTGGGGAAAATGAGAGCCTGAGAGAACCAAGCTCAAAAAAAGAAGCGAAAGGAGGAAGGTAAAGAATAGGGTCCTGTGGCATTTCCACCCCTGGTTCGATGGATTTCCAAATCCATCATTACCTCTGGCCTTTTTACATAAGCCAGTAAATTCCTCTTTTGCCTTATCTCATTTTTGGGTGCGAGTGAAAGAAACCCAACATGCGAATACTGATTAAAATATCTTATTTTAATAATCCTGAAATAATCAGGCATTTCTCTTCTTGAACCTCCCAGCTCCCACACTGGCCTTAATCAGGCTAATTGAGCTTAATTTAAAGGTCAGCTTTCACCTAACAAAGAGAAATATGCACTAAAAAATTGTGTTGGGTGCTTTACAAGGCGAATTTTTTCAACTGAAATTTAACCCTGACAATTATCAATCCACAGTCCCATTTCATATATCAGGAAACCAAGGCTCAGAGAGGTTAAGAAAAGACTTGCCAAAGGTTACCCACCTTTGGCATAGGTAGAGTCACAGAGGATCCCAAAGCACCAGTATTTCCCCAAGTGTCATTTTTCTCAATCCCTGACCATTAGGACACTGAGGTCCTACTTATCACCCTGTTGTTATCTTTGCATTGATGGAACCCCAAAATGAATCCATGGTCCACTTACAGAAAGATGATACCACATGTAACAACCGTGGAGATGCACCAGTCCACTCTCCCTTCAAGAAGATACTCATCACGGAGCTATGGGAACTGCAGTTGGCGGACGGCTCCCCTCCTTTGAGCCAAGGCTATGCTTCCCAGGAAGCCCCAGCTGCTGACTGAGCACAGGAGGGGCCCTAGAACCTAACCATTTCGGTCCAATGGGACAGTGAGACTCCTCTAACAAGTCGCCTTTGCTCTGCGGCTCCCCACGTGGTTGTCCAAAACCTGCTCATATAGACATCCAGGTCGAAGCAATCCTGCCCCGTCCTGCGTCTCGGGGCCCCTTCCTCGGGAATCGGCTTGGCATCAGTGTCTCAAGGCTCTGCCTGGGCCATCCTGCTTCCTCTGGCTTATTTTCCACGGGCATGTGTCCCCTCAACAAAACGACTTCCATTTTTAACTCCGCCGCAGCCTCTGCTTCCTGCAAGACCCACTGGAATGCTAACCGGTGAGTGAACGAGCCAGAGAAGTAGGACGCAAGGGAAAATCATCCTTTCCAAGACCCCTTTTCCTCCAGATAAGTCAGCTGTGCCCCAGCAATGGAATTCTAGTCCAGTAAACCAGATTGTGCTGACTATGCCACATGGCTTCTCGTAGCTGGAGAGAGCGCCTCCTCCAGACCTGTCAGGCGCTAATATTTATGGGACCATTTCTGTCTCAGTGATCCAGTCCCTCTTTATGGAGATGATTGCTTCACAGCCCTGCCATAGGTATTTACCATCAGGGCTATTACAGCCCACTGAGTCATCCAGGAGAGAAATCCAACTTGATAATTAGCATCCTGAGCAAGGTAATTGTGGAACACTTAAGCACGGGGCCATAACTTCTGGTTCAGAGTCAGTAAGGACAACCTGTAGGGCATATCATACTTAATGAGTCAGTAGCTGCCGAAGATGATTATAAAAACCCAAAGCATATTATTTTTATCACCATGTGCAGGAGCTGCAGATTATGTCCTTTTGACCTATTTTGTGTTCTCCTTCCTTGCCAAATAATAACCACCCAGGAGTAGAGGAAACAAATGATTCTTCTCATAATTAAGGAACGTTAGATGCCCACAGTATGTTTCTCTAAACAAGAAAACTTGCAGGGTAGGAGCTTTTTTCCTTTGCCCTCATGAGTTAATTTTCTGTTTTAACTATGAAAAGGATTCTCTTGACTTCCGGTTGGGAGAGGGATGGACCTCCGCACATTCTGGTCCACCGATGTAACTAACATCCATTGGTAAATGAAGGGACAGAGAGGTTGGGTTTGACCTTGGAAACAAAAGCTAGAGGAGAATCCTTCAGGTAACGGTGGTGGGGGGGGCACGTTCAATGACAGAACAACTATCTAACCAACATTTCTAGCCTTCATAAGGGCTCTGCTAGTTTCAGGCAGTGATGTTATTTAAAGGTAGCTATGTGTTACCCCTAAGGATATTAGTTCAGCCCTGCTCATTTCTCATATTTTCCTTTCCTTTGCATTCTCTGTGCTACAGTACATATACCTTGCTCACTCTGGACACAAAACTGACAGCTTTTACCATAGCAGAATGGTATCCCTTTGGGTCCTCTGATAAGCAGACACCAGAATATAAGATGTGTGTTGCAGAGAAATGTGAACGACAAATGGGGACAAGGCAGGATTCAGCACAGAAAGACTTCAGACCACCCGCACCCCAGACTCCAGTGAAAGGAAAGGAGGAAGGAAGACTTCCACAGGAAGAGCCTCAGGATGCAGTGGTGCAATGAGTCTGACCCACACAAGGGAGAGAAATGAAGTAAAGATTGTCTACATTGGGCAGAAACAGCCAGGCCCTAATATATCCCCCCACAGTGCTCTGTCCTTGTCTGGAGGCTACTCCAGAAGAACATGGCCTTGGATCAAAGGCTTCAATGGATCCCAAAGGCCCTTCAGCTGAAGGCCAGCAGCTAGTCACAATCTTGGCCTCACAGGTGATTGGCAAGTTCCTTATTGAAGACCGATCCAAGCAACCCTCCGCCATGGTTGTTACTAGAACCCACTCTATAGGGAGTAGGAAACAAACAGCAAAGATTCATGTCTTGATCACATCTTTTTTTTCTCTTTAAAGGTTTCTTTTTTTATTTGAGAGAGAGAGAGAGTTCTGGGGAGAAGGGGCAGAGGGAGAGGGAGAAAGAAACCCAAGCAGACTTTGCACTCATCGCAGAGCCTGATGCAGGGCGCCATCTCCCAACCCTGAGATCACGACCTGAGCCAAAACCAAGAGTCAGATGTTTAACCATCTGTGCCACCCAGGCACCCCAATCACATCTTCTTTATGGGTTAGTTGTGGTTTTATTCTACTTGTCCTCAAGTTCAGGACCCAAGCCAAGAGAGCAGCCATCATTGGGAGCATTGCCAGAACCTGGGGTAGAAGGATAGCTCTGGAGGGCTTCACACTAATAAGAGCTCATAATTTCTTGGCCAAAATGGGTCACACCTTGATCCTAAAACCTTCCTGCAAGTGGTGGGACCAGGATGGTGGCTCCTATGCCATCATCTCCAGTGCTGAAGGGGAATATGGTTATGGGTTTGTGAAAAAGCCAACTGAGGCATCTGCCCCAAAGCTCCTCCCGCTCACAGAATCTGACCCAGGGAAGTACCTGAGGGGGAACGTGCTAAGTAACAAAGCCCTTGTAGATAAATACCGTAACATGGAGAATCCAGGGAAGTCTGAGATAGTCTGTAACTGTGGGTAACCTCGGAAGTACTATCACCAGATCAAACACCTCCAACCACCAAAGGACACGTGATAGAGGCAGACTCGAAATGCATGGCAAGACAAATGGTATCCCTTGGAGTTCCAAGCAGGTTCTTTGCTTTTCTCTTCTTCAAGGCACAGCCATCAGGATGGACCCTTAGGGCTAAGTAAACCATTATTCATGGCTTATTACAAAAACAGGAACCCAGAGAGAAAGGCCAAGCTCTCTGCTCATATAACTGCAGGAAGACAAAAGAAACCCAGAGCGTTGTATCTGGGGACATTATCTTTCCCTGCATCTAATGGGATTCGGAAACATTAATATAAAAGCTATGTTTTCACATCCTGATAAGAACACCCAAGGGCAAATTTCTCTAATTTGCTTTTAAATGGCCTGTCCTGATTCCTGGGGATCCTATGTGAAGATGAAATTGTATAAGTCACAGTCATCAGTGATATTTCTCTGAATCTGTTTCCCACCCCTGCTCCAGCAGGATCTTCGGGCGTAGGTAGAGGAAAGCAGGGAGGCACTCTATTTCTGGGCATCTCCAGGGACACCTCGCCTGAGCTCACAAGTCTATTTCTCTTTGCCATTCCGTGGCATCAGCCATTTCTCTCTCTTGCTGCTATACTTCCCTGGAGCTGAGATGTCACAGCGCTCGGGCCCATGAGGGGCACTACCCTTCAGTTTATAAAAACCTGACATCATGGGTGAGGGCCCTGGCATAACGGTGGAACTTAGTAGTTTATATAGAGCTTCTGCCCCAGCACAGGTGGGAGATATTTTCCTCAGAGGTGAGGACAATTACTCTCCCCTTACCTTTTCATTTTCAATGATACCATTATTTCCTGAGTCTCAGACATCTGAGTGTGGCCATTCTACCCACTTTTGCCTACAGCCTCTCACCCCGAGATTCAGGCACTGGACTGTGTGGGCTATTTCAGAGGCCTGCCACAGGAGTGGTAGGCCGTGTGGATACTCTGATTCGCCCCAAGCATTCAAGCCAGCGGTGCTAGTCCTCAGAAGGATTAGTTTGGGGGCACCTGGGTGGCTCAGTGGGTTAAAGCCTCTGCTTTCGGCTCAGGTCATGATCCCAGGGTCCTGGGATCGAGCCCCACATCAGGCTCTCTGCTCTGAGGAGAGCCTGCTTCCTCCTCTCTCTCCCTGCCTGCCTCTCTTGCCTACTTGTAATCTCTGTCTGTCAAATAAATAAATAAAATCTTTAAAAAAAAAGGATTAGTTTGTTCTGAGGAGCTATCTTTTTTTTATTTTTTAAATATTTTATTTATTTGTTTGATAGAGAGAGAGAGACAGCAAGAGAGTAACACAAGCTGTGGCAGTGGGAGAGGGAGAAGCATGCTTCCTGCCAAGCAGGGAGCCCAAGCAGGGCTCAATCCCAGGACCCTGGGATCATGACCTGAGCCGAAGGCCAACGCTCAATGACTGAGCCACCCAGGCATCCCCTGAGGAGTTATTTCTCGAGAGACTTCTAGGTCCCCCCCTAAATATGAAACTTGGTGACCCTGAGCCCTACTGAGTGATGGCATGAAGCTCATGGAGAGATCATTCCTACACATGCAGAGATCACATAGTCCTATATTTAGTGAAATGCAATGGCGGAACAGCGGGGTGGTAAAAATGGAGTGACAAGTGTTCCAACACTTGACAGCCAGGGTCAGATGTCAATACTTCTCCTAAGCATCCAGACCGCACCCTTTCATACTTGTTGTCTGCATGGCACTAACCTGCTGTGAGGAGGCAGAGAGACAGGGTGATACCTTCCTCTCAGACAAGGGGGAGATTGTCCGCATAAGAACCAAGCTGGGAAGGTGGCCAATATGCTGAAGGAACAGTAGGTTGGTCAGGTTAAATGACATAAGCCAAGTGTGGAAGAATTTGCCTTAGAAATGTGGCTTGTGGGGCGCCTGGGTGGCTCAGTCATTAGAAGTCTGCCTTCGGCTCGGGTCCTGGTTCCAGGGTCTTGGGATCGAGTCCCGCATCAGGCTCTCTGCTCTGCGGGAACCCTGCTTCTCCTCCCACTCCCTCTGTTTGTGTTCCCTCTCTCACTGTGTCTCTCTCCATCAAATAAATAAATGAAATCTTGAAAAACAAAAACACTGCCTTTCTTTAAAAAAAAAAAAAGAAAGAAAGAAAGAAAGAAAGAAATGTGGCTTGTGGCCAAAGGGTGGCTATCAGACTTCACTTTGATAATTTCTAAATTATGTACAGGATTCCTAACCCAACAGTCTTGTTTGTAGCCAGTGACCTGGAACCATATCTAGTACCTAGAGTAACTATTAGATGCCAAGTGTTTTTAAATGCCAATTTTGATGAACGCTAGTTTCTATGATTTTCTAGCGTAACTGTGACTGAAGGATGACCCACCATACACTGTGATCTCGAAGAGCTTTGTCTCTCACGCCTTTTTATGGAAGACCAAATTACAAAACAATGTGAGCCATGCTACCAAAGAGGAAGGCAGGGCATTTTTCGGGCACAGAGCTGAACCTCCTTATCACTGCTCTGCCTGGTGGAGTCCAGTAAGGCACCACAGATGAAGTGATGTCAAGACTAAATACCAAAGAGTAGGCAGCCTTTCACCAGGCACAACAAGAGGACATCCTCAGAAGAAAGAACACACTTGGGGCATCTGGGTGGCTCAGTGGGTTAAGTCTCTGCCTTCAGCTCAGGTCATGATCTCAGGGTCCTGGGATCGAGCCCCACATCGGGCTCTCTACTCAGGGGGGAGCCTAATTCCCCCTCCGCCTCTGCCTGCTTCTCTGCCTGCTTGTGCTCTCTCTCTGTCAAATAAATAAATAAAATCTTTAAAAAAAAAAAAGAAGAAGAAGAAGAAGAAGAAGAAGAAGAAGAAGAAGAAGAAGAAGAAGAAGAAAGAAAAAGCATACGCCAAAGCAGACCAGGCATGAGAGAGGAGGCACAACTGCTTGATTAGAAAAGTAACTAGTCTGACCTTAATGCCAGGGGTTTATTTCCTCAGCTCTGCTTTGGAGGGACCTGGGCTAAGGTTTGTGAGTAGGTAATAAGGAAGTGAAAACCAGGGGCACCTAGCCAGCTTAGTCAGTAGTAGAGCATGTGACTCTTGATGTTGGGGTCAAGAGTTCGAGCCCCACATTGGATGCAGAGATTACTAAAAAAAAATGTTTTTAAGTGAAAACCACACTGCTAAGGGCTAGGCCATGACATTCCTATCAGCACATAAACAATGCTCAAAGAATTATTAACAACATCCAGACAACTAGTGTGCAACAGTGTTCGGAACATGACAGGGACAAGGCCACTCTACAACCACATGTGCACACACGCACACCAACCATAAATAAAGATTCCCTTTACCGACTACTATGAATGACACTTCTTAGCAACAACCACCCTAGCCTCTCTTTAATCGTCCCAAGTCCTGAATAAAAATTATGAAAAATAACCAGGGTGCCTGGGTGGCTCATTTGGTTAAGCGGTTGCTTTTAGCTCAGGACATGATCCTGGAGTCCCAGGATCGAGTCCCACATCAGGCTCCCTGCTCAGCAGCGAGTCTGCTTCTCTCTCTGCCCCTCACCCCACTCATGCTCTCTCGCTTTCACTCACTCTCTCTCTCAAATAAATAGATAAAATCTTAAAAAAAAAGAAAACCAATAACACCAAATTGCCTCGCTGCCTAGCATCACCCACATCAGAACTGGCCCCCACTTTGTTAAATCCTCCTCAGTATCAACCAATACAATCCCCAAGCCCTGTAAGAAGCCCCTCCCTATTCCCCATTACTGAGATGCCCCTGGAATGTGTTCTCCCTTGCTCCAACAAGCAAGCCAAATAGACCTATCTTGTATTATTATTATTATTATTATTATTATTATTATTACAGGTGTATTCCTAGTGGTGGTGGGTTCTAATAGCAGCTTATTTGGAGGTGCTGTCCAGGAAGCAGGAGTATGGGACAAGAAGTGGGTGACAGAAGGAGGGAAACTGAACATAAGGACATGTTGTCAAGCTGGCCACTACTAAGGGTGACTGATGGGACCTGACTTCTGAACCTTCTTTAGAAATTTATGAAATGGTTCTGAGAATTATCTGTCTAGGGAAGAAAAGAAAGCACTTGCCCATTAGTTCCCGTCCTCCTTGGAACAAGGAACATCCTACTCATATTCATTCCCTTGTAGGATATGAATGGGAGTCAAAAAAGTCCCAGGGCAGAAAGCAAGGCAGATCCAGTGTAGGCCCACCCCCGCAAAGTGGCTAACGCCTTGTCAAAACTGGTCACCCCAGGAATCATTAGAACAAGAGGCAGATTCAAGAATGTTCAGAGAGCTGTCCAAGGTTTCTTTTCTTTTCTTTTTAAAGATTTTATTTATTTATTTATTTATTTATTTAAGAAAGAAAGAGAGAGGGAGGGAGAAAGAGGGCGCACAAGCAGGCTGAGGGGCAGAGGGAAAAGCAGACTCCCTGCCAAGCAGGGAGACCGACTCGGGACTCCATCTCAGGATATGGAAATTGTGACCTGAGCGGAGGCAGACACTTAACTGACTGAGCCACCCAGGTGCCCCCAAGCAGTTTCTTTTCTGCCAAACTTCAGTTCTACTGCGAGAAGCAGCATCGCCAAATTGTCAATGATACAGCTGAAGGGTTGTAAATATACCACCCCAAAATAAGTCTCTTTGGTATGAGGATTATTTTGAGAAACAGCAGACACAGGAAAACCCGTAAAAACAGAGTAAAAAGTTACCCCTTCCTAAGAAACATTTACCTTTTTAAGGGAAATCTCCATTTGCACAGATGTCTTCCTTTCTGTCCAAGAGGAGGATGAGGCTAACTCTCTAGAAACTCTTTTTTTCCTCTTTTCCTTTTTTTCCAAACTCTTTTCCTGACAACCCTCCTTTGTTTACTATGCTTTTTCTGGTAACTTCCCATAACTGGCCTCCCCCAACCCACAACAGACACACCTTTCTTTTCTCTCGTCTTTAGTTGAAGATGGTACTTAAGTCTGAATTCTATGCTGCCTCTTAGAGCTACTCATTTTCCCCTGGCTAATTCCCATGTGTACATATCAAGAAATTTTTTTTGTTTCCCTCTTGAT
Source organism: Mellivora capensis (assembly GCA_004024625.1). Lineage (NCBI taxonomy): Eukaryota > Metazoa > Chordata > Mammalia > Carnivora > Mustelidae > Mellivora > Mellivora capensis. The sequence goes on along the minus strand of PISX010006532.1, from coordinate 85,346 downwards.
AATTTCTTTTTATCACAGTGGTCTCAGCCAAGAACTCAGAAAGGTAGGGGGAAAATGACATTTTCTTCCCTTCACAGCAACACAAAGTTTCTAAAGGACACCCAATCATTAATGAAAATTAGAAAATGACTTTATAAACTGAGCACCAAGCTTCAGTGAGAGAACAGAAATGAAAACCTGAGAGTCTTTGGGGGCAGGGGGACAGAGTTGCCGAAAACATACAACATTAACAAACAAAGGTCTTTTTCCTGGACACCGGAAAATTCAGAGAAAGTTTGCAAAGTGTCAGGGTGAGAGAAAATTTGGGTTATTCTTATAAACTGATTTAGAAAGGAGGAAGTTTTTTTTTCTTCCAAAAAAAAAGAAAAAAAGCCTTGTTACTAGAAGATACAGCTGACCTCAGAAACAAGCAGATGTGTCTCCACCACCGGGAGACGGTTTTAGAAAGGATTCCCCTTTGTTAGCTCAAGTTTATTCTTATTCCTAAGCACAAACTGCCTGGGGGATTTGGACATGGGTTGATTGCGGAATTGCATATGTTGAGAACCAGAGTAGCATAATAGTGGGGAATACAAACTTTGGAACTGGTCTGCCTGTTTGGAAAGACCATGCTTGTGACATTTAACTAGCTGTGTGCTAGTGAGCAATTTATTTAACCCCTCTAACCCAGTTATCCCTATCTGATGGATGAAGTGAAAAGGCCTACCCCACACAGCTGCAGGAAGAATTACCGGACAGCATCTGAAAAAGTGCTTAGCACAGTGCCTGGCACGTCATCATTCAAAAGATGTTTGCTCTTAACATTTCAAGATCGGCACAGGAGAGAGCAGAGAGCTACCAATGACTCTGACATTAAAACTCAGAGCTTAACTTGCTCTGAATTCTGTTCTGAAAAATAAAAGCCTCTGCTTATTCTAATCTCAGCAAGTTGTTTACACAAATGTCCAGAAATCCATAATTGTATTTACCTTCTGTGATTAAGACCCACCATCTTGAATCCTATGGATAACAAGTTCCCAGCAAAGCAGGACTTGAGGATTATGGTACAGTACTGGCATCTGGTGGCGGCTGGCTCTAAAACAGGCGACGGAAAGGCTCTCAACTGAAAACTTTGGGAATGGCATTCATCAACACACACCTCAAGCTTTCAGCAGTCACCTGTTTGAGAACCTCTTCAAGTTCTAAAATATAAACCAGTCCTTAGCTTTCTATGGAAAGGAAATCCCAAATGACCAAGAAATGTGTAAAAAGATGATTATGATGTCTAAAATCAAGGACATGAAAACAATGAGCTACCAAACAGATTGTCTAATACTAAGAAGTCTGGTACCAACTGGTGGCAAGAATGTGGAAAAAAGGAAACTCTCCAAACTACTGTCCAAATTTGAAGTAGTATTTTGCCATCCTGATCAGAATTTTGCAGTATCTAGTAAAAGTGAAGGTGTATGTGGCTCAGAAAAATTCAAATTCAGTGGCTGTATTCTGGACCAAAGGGTCTCAAGGAGAGGTGTCATAGAAGGAGGTTCGTAGCAGCATTATCTGCAACAGCAAAAAAAAGTTGAAAAATAAAAGGAAGCATCCTCAACGTTCAGCAACTTGAGGATGGTAATTGGTCATATGCACACACTTAACTAGCATAACACAGAAAAACAATGAATGAGAGCTACATGTATCAACATAGATGAATCTTCAAAGCAATGGCGTAAAAGAAGCAAACTTTAGAATGACACATACTGGTATACTGTTTATGAATATAAAAGCACAATGCTACATGTTGTTTTTTGGAATACTAACCATATAATAAAAGTATTAAAATATACAATGGAAGGGGTGCCTGGGTGGCTCAGTCGGTTAAGTGTCTGCCTTTCGCTCCGGTCATGATCTCAGGGTCCTGGGATCCAGCCCTGCATCAGGCTCTCTGCTCAGCAGTAAGTCTTTTTCTCCCTCTCCCTCTCCCTCTGTTCTCTGTCTGTGTCTCTCTCCCTCTCAAATAAATAAATAAATATTTATAAAAAAATATATACAATGGAAGAAAACCCAGCTTTAACACAGTAGTTGCCTTTGGGGAGGGAAGAAACAGAATGGGATTAGGAGGAAGAATTTAACTCTACCTGTAATGTTTCATTTCTCAAAATTGCCTATTTTCTCTGGCATTTTTATATAAATCACTTTTTACTACATTCTTCTTTATTTTATGCATATTTATATCTCTACAATGGAATATTACCCAGCCACAAAAAGGAAGGAAATTCAGACACATGCTACAACATGGAGGAACCTTGAGAACATTATGTTGGGTGGTGGAACAAAGTCAGTCACAAAAAGACAAATACCATATGATTCTACTTATATGAGGTCCCTAGAGTAGTTCAATTCATAGAAGCAGAAAGTCGAATGATGGTTGCCAGGGGCTGGGGCTAGGAGGAAATGGGGAAATGGACACAGAGTTTCTGTTTGGGAAAATGAGAAAGTTCTGGAGATGGATTGTGGTGATAGTTGCCCAACAATCCAAATGTACTTAATGCCATTGAGTTGTAGGTACACTTTATTTTTTTATTTTATTTTTTCAGGAGAGGGGAAGGACAGAGAGAAAGGAAGAGAGAGAATTTTTTTTAAGATTTTATTTATTTATTTGAGAGAGTGAGAGGGAACACAACAGCGGGGTGAGGGGCAGAGGGAGGAGCAGACTTGCTGCTGAGCAGGGAGCTCTATACAGGACTGAATCCTGGGCCTCCAGGATCATGAACTGAGCCGAAGGCAGCGGTTTAACTGACTGAGCCACCCAGGTGCTCTGGGAGCAAGAAAATTAAGCAGGTTCCACATTCAGTGTGGAGCCCGATGCAAGGCTCCATCTCAAAACCTGACCTGACATCTCAAAACCTGAGCTGTAATGAAGATTCGGATGCTCAACTGACTGAGCCAGCCAGGCGTCCCTGTATGTACACTTAAAAAACCGATTAGGATGGTAAGTTTTATGTTAAGTATATTTTACTATAATAAAAAAATTTTTTAAACTCGTAAGCCAGTTTTTGCCCTTTGGGTCACCACTCACATATGGCAAAGTACGCTCTATCCAGGCTCACGGTCATAATACGATGCCAGTCAGGGGTGGGCTGAGAGGATGGCTGTAGCTAACATTTCAGCCTTTCATTAAAGCCACAGCAGTAATAGGATAAAACTCAAGATTTGGGGTTACCGTAATTCAAGACCAGAACAATTTTATTTTACTGCTCCTTAAAATCCTAGCTTCTCCTACCCTCTTACCAACAACAGATTAGGGCCCACCAGGGCCTGCTGGTTTTTAAACAAGGTCTAATCTTCATTCCCCACCCCCACCAAACCCCACCCTCAGCAATGGAGGTGTGACTACAATTTCCAGATGAGTCTTGGCCATGGTGAGAGGACAACCAGAAGATGGCAGCAAAAGCTTATCTAGTGGGAAAGTCCTTCTGCCACATGCCCAAGAGAACAGGGAGAAGTCGGAAGCCTGCTTTGTTAGGTCCCCAGCTCAGTTCTGGACTGACCTTAATGCTCTGTCACTGTGTAGTAACACCATGCCTGGGACCAAGAGAGTCACGCCAGGCACAAGGGTATCAAAATCCAACCATTCAAGAAAGGGCACTTGTTGGGACGCCTGGGTGGCTCAGTTGGTTGGACGACTGCCTTCGGCTCAGGTCATGATCCCGGGGAGCCGGGATCGAGTCCCGCATCAGGCTCCCAGCTCCACGGGGAGTCTGCTTCTCCCTCTGACCTTCTCTTCGCTCATGCTCTCTCACTGCCTCTCTCTCTCAAATAAATAAATAAAATCTTTAAAAAAAAAAAAAAAAAAAAAAAAAAAAGAAAGGGCACTTGCCAAGAGGGAAAGGAAGAATCAGGAAAGATCAAGGAGAACCCAATCAGTTAAACTCATCCAACTTCTAGGTCCTGGGCTTGGGGAATTCAAAACCTGGGTAATGGTATCTCTTCCCTTGAGATATCCAGTATAGTGGGAGGTATAAACCACAGGTACTTACATGAGGAAAAACAAAAGGCCCAAGGTATTCAGAATGTCACTGGGTGCTGGGTGTTTTCCAAATCCACTTCCCACCCTTTTCCATACCACGCTCTGCCCCAATAAGCTGAGGTCTAGAAAATGGAAACCAGAATATACAGGAGTCTGTGAATGCAGCAAGGAGATGGTTGCCGTTGGGCTTTTATTCCCATGACTCTCTCCTGCAAAGTTGCCTTGGACTTGCCCTGTTGCAGAAAGTCACAGTTCCTCTCACAGGACCACTGTATGGGATTCTCTCCCATTCTAGTTTCAACAACAGCTCCGCCCCTCAACTCTTCTGATCTGGTGGAAGGGACAGCAGCTTCTGATTGGCTTCCTGCACTATCTGTTGAAGTCCTCTTCCCTCCACCTGTATTTGAAGTAAACCTTTTCTAAATAAACCCCCTTACATAATCCTCATTTGTATGCCATCCATTTCTGGTTGAGACCCTGCCTGATATGGCCCCTGGCTGGATTACATTCCTCCTCCAAGACCAAGCTCAAGTAAAGAGGAGAAAAAAGCAGAAAGGCTTTACAGGGAGTTATTACCAGCCTTCTGCAAAGTTGCTCTCTGAGGTGGCTGGGAGTATGCTGCTCACAACTCCCTTCAAGAGGGCCTGTGGTGGGGAACAGTTGATGGACAGTTTCCAGCTGGATCCACCACGGAATTCACAGCAGGTCATGCTTTCCTAGGGCTGTTCCCCACCCAGCACAGCCACCATAGAAGAGCTGCACCATTTATGCCCAAAGCAAGACTCCTAATGGACAACTTATGCTCTGTAATTCTCCATTAGCCCAACCAAATCTTTCTCAGAGTTTGCCGTAGTCTGAAGCTCTTCTGTCCAATCCTCCCTTCATACTCCTTTGCAGGCATCAGACCTGCATTTTGGTCTAAAGTCTCTCCTTCTCCTCTACTCCTGGCTCTTTCCAGCTTCATCCGTCATAGCATTTCTCCCGATAAATCTCTTCTTGGTTTCTGCCTCTTTGAAAACCTTGATCAACTTATTATCCAAAGACATTCTATCCAAGGAAGTAATAATACCAAAACCAAGACCAGCAGACCTCATGAGACATCGCCAAATTTTAAGAAAGATGTAAAACATTGTGGCTTCCCATTAATATGATGGTGAATGAGCCCCTAATTACCAGAGTGTGTTCTTATTCAATACTGGATAGGAAAAGTCAGAACTTGCATATAACACATTATTTTTTAAAAATATCACCTCCATAGGATACTTGGGTGGCTCAGTCGGTTAAGTGTCTCTTGATCTTAGCTCAGGTCTTGATCTTGGGATAGTGAGTTGGAGCCCCACCTTGGGCTCCACGCTGGGCATGGAGCCTATTTAAAAAAAAAAAACACCATCTCCATTACCAGGAAAAGATGGATTTCCTGGCACATCATCAACATTGTAACAAATGCTTTGCTGCTACCCAACCAAGCTATTTGCAAGTTCAAAGTATAGCAAATCATTTTTATGACCCTGATCATCTGCCTGGAGATAAAGCAAGCTTAAATGTGTTAGTACTCAAAGTGACATTTTGTCCCAGCACTATATTTGCTGTTCAAACCAGCAAAGGAAATTCTGTTTTTCAAATCTGAATCTTTAAAGAAACCAACGGAAGTTTCTCAGATTTTCCAGGAGTAGCACTTACCCCACAGGAATCAGAACAGGTAGTAAATGAAGTTTCTCATCCATGTGACAATTATGCCTACTTTAAATTAAGAAGTTTCTACCAGGGGCTCCTGGGTGGCTCAATTGGTTAAGCCACTGCCTTCATGACTCAGGTCATGATCCCAGAGTCCTGGGATCGAGTCCCATATCGGGCTTCCCCTGCTCTGTGGGGAGCTGCTTCTCCCTCTCCTTCTGCTTGTCACTCCCCCTGCTTGTGCTCACTCTCTCTCTCTGTCAAATAAATAAATAAAATCTTAAAAAAAAAAGAAGTTTCCATCATACAAGAGGAAGAGGGCTCCGTTACTAGAATAAATTTACTTCCAGGCTTGGAGTACAGGGACATAGGACTGGAAACACCAAAGATCAGGCTACACTTCTAAGGCACATAGTCATGTCTGTGGGACCCCCACACCCACCTGCTCTTCTGTCTGTTCCCTATCTGCCCAGTCATTGTACCACAATCTTTATGAATCACTTCTCTAATTTAAAGGACTTGTATGGTTGCATGCTGTGGATTGTACCAAACTGATGGATTCACAGACCTGTACCCCTAAAGCAAAGAATACATAATATGTTAATAAAAATAAAAAAATAAAAGAAGGACTTGGGGGCGTCTGGGTGGCTCAGTTGGTTAAGTGTCTGACTTCAGCTCATGTCATAACTGGGGGTCCTGGGATCGAGCCCTGCGTCAGGCTCTGTGCTCAGTGCAGAAGTCTGCTTCTCCCACTCCCTCTACTCCTTCCTCTGCTCATGCTCTCTCTCCCTCTCTCTTCCTAATAAATAAATAAAATCTAAAAAAAAAATAAGGACTTGAAAAGACATCCCCTAATTCCAGAGAAAGTTTTTTTTTTAATTTATTTATTTGACAGAGAGAGATTGCAAGTAGGCAGAGAGGCAGGCAGAGAGAGGAGAGGAGGAAGCAGGCTCCCCACTGAGCAGAGAGCCCGACATGGGGCTCGATCCCAGGACCCTGAGATCATGACCTGAGCTGAAGGCAGAGGCCCTAACCCATTGAGCTACCCAGGCGCCCCCAGAGAAAGTTTTAAAAGCATTTAAATCAACCACACTCTCTTAAAAACAAAGATGTTTCATATCTTTTCCCCTTAGGATTAGGAAAAGTTAAATAAAAAATAGAAAGGAAACAAAACCCTAGAAGAAAGGCCACAGCACATCAAACAACCATGTGAAAAGCCTAGTCTGGGCAGACTGGAGATGTAGGGGAACTGCAGCTTGGACCCCATCAGTCAGTGAGACGAATGATAGCTGAAAGGCTTTTTCCAGGGCCAAGCCTACATAAGCAAGAAGTTTTGCTGCCCAAGGCAGAGAAGCAGATGTCAGGAAGATTTATACTTTAGAATAGTCTACTTTAGTAAATGAGTTGCGGTCAAACCCTGTTGTTAGACTCGAGGATCCTAAATTAAGCAAAAAGTCTTATTACAAACAGACTGAAAACATAGCCATTACTCTAATTGGGCATTGTTAACAATGAAAAACAAGGATGATTTACTGGCAAAACTGTGCCCACTGAAGAAGAGGAACAGCCTGTCAGCTGTACTTGCTTTCCTAACCACCCCCAAACCCCCTTCTATGTCTGAGCTTGTAGGAGAACTGTCCTCAAGAGCGTAAGAACCAAAGGAAAGTGAACAGCCACATTCTAGCAATTCTACTGATACCGCCAAAAGGAACAGAAAGGTCTACCAATGTTGGGAAAAATTAGGCACAACTTGGAAATAATGTAGAATTGATGCATGTTGCTTTCAATTACCACACTGAAGTGTGTTCTAAGAGAGCCATTCAATGATTATTTCATTATCTAGGAAAAGAGAGGGAAAACTGAATGGGAAGTCATCAGAGGGGGAGACAAACCATGAGGGACTCTTAACTCTAGGCAACAAACTGAGGGTTGCTGGAGGGGAGGGGGGTGGGGGGATGGTAATTGGATGAGGGGCATCAAGGAGTGCACATGGTGTGATGAGCACTGGGTGTTATACTCAGCTGATGAATTATTGAACACTATATCTGAAACTAATGATGTACTCTGTGCTGACTAACTGAATTAAAAAAATTATCTAGGAGGGGCGCCTGGGTGGCTCAGTGGGTTAAGCCGCTGCCTTCCGCTCGGGTCATGATCTCAGGGTCCTGGGATCGAGTCCCGAATCGGGCTCTCTGCTCAGCAGGGAGTCTGCTTCCCTCTCTCTCTCTGTCTGCCTCTCTGCCTGTCAAATAAATAAAATCTTTAAAAAAATTATCTAGGAAAACATACCATTCAATTCCATTTACTACTATTGTGGGTCAAGACCATGTAGTTACACATTAACATACAGACTTTCATCCTATAGAGATGCAAGTGATTTTCTTTTCAAGTAGAAAAATAACCCCCCAGGCATTTTTGTTGCCATTAAACAGTTTGGTATCAAATTTATCAATCTTATTCCAACATTCTTTCAGGACCCATATATATTAAATCTCTTGAATTGTCCTTTGAACCAGCTTTATCACCGCTTGCCAGATCCTTCTGTAATGAGTTAAATATTGGACATGAAATTGCTACATTGTATATAAGTGCTATATTTTAACATTCTTAAAATAAATATATTTCTATTAAGATTAGGCAATCAGGTCTAATTCTGGACAAGATAGAAGAGGTATGATGACCTTATTCTCCACAATAAATACAGCTAAAAATCTTGGAACCCCAAATATTAAAAGGTGCTGAATGACAATGAGAAGACAACCATCTAAGGACCTCAGAGGCTGAGGGATGACAAGGACAGGAATTCCCTAGGTTTTGTTATTGCCTCCAATATTCACTGATTGGGTTCCAAAGTCCACAATCCAGACACAGAAATTAGCAATACAAAAATGTCCCAGGAAAAGTTTGCAGTCTCTGGCCAAAAGAGCAGTGACAGGTAGTCTCACAAGATAGAAATGTTTTATATATTTTTTAATTCAATTAGCCAACATATAGTACATGGTTAGTTTCAGATGTAGAGCTCAATAATTCAACAGCTGCATGTAACACCCAGTGATTGACTGATTGATTGATTTGAGAGAGACAGGGTGGGGGCAGAGGGAGAGGCAGAGAGAGTCTTAAGCAGACTCTGCACTGAGTGTGGGGCCCAATGTGGGGGCTCTGTCCCACAACCCTGGGATCACAACCTAAGCTGAAATCAAATGCTTAACCAACTGAGCCACACAGGCACCCTAAATAAATCTTTTTAAACAAGAGTTACTATGAGAATTGAACTCAGCTATTGGACACCCAACTGGTGTTGGAGAACTCAAGAACTGAAGTTGGGAAAGATACCCCATATTTGGTATCTGGGAGAAAAAAATTCTTACATTTTCCAATACACTGTTTATTAGTCTGAGTAATTACAGAAGGAAGGGGGAGAAGGTTTAGAAAAGTATTCAACTGGGAGGCCAGGGTGACAGTGCCCATGCCATCAGAGAACTACTGCCTAGGACCCTCTTGACTATATGAGAGATTTATCTTGAGTATGCAAAAGCTTTGGTACAGACTTCCAAAATGGAGTAACAAGGACTGTATTTATCCTCCAATCTCAAACAAACAAAAAGCTGGGCTGAGAGTCCAGGGAGAACAAGGAAGCTACAGTTTGTAGATATAGTACCACAGAGGAGAGTGCTTCTGAGGGAGAAAACTGCAGAGACCTACAGAGGGTTCCCCTTGACTATTCAGTACCATCTGAACAGAAACAGTACCTGATGCTCAGACAGGGCTCAGACTGGAAAAATAACAATTTATGGGGCACTGGAGAAGAATACTCAAAAAGATCTTAAAATCTTGCCTTAGTAATGAAGAATAATGAATAATTAGCCTAAGATCATACAGTGCTCCAGAGTCTCCTTACAAATCATAAAAGCAAGACCAGAAAAGATTAAATTGTTATCAAGTACTGTAACTAGATCTTAGAATAAACCTCAAGATTTGTAGCAATACAGACATACCCAGCACCCAACGCAGTAAAACTCACAATGTCCAGCATCCAATCAATAATTACCAGGCATGTGCAAGGAAGCAGGAAAATACATCTCATAATGAGGAAAATAAATCAACATAGATCCAGAATGATACAAATACTAGAATTGGTAAAAAGGACATTACAAGTTATTATAACTCAGTGCCATGTTTGAAAGATAAAGACATATGAGATTGAAAAGGACCTAAATAGAGTTACAGAAATAAAATACAGGGGTGCCTGGTGGCTCAGTCAGTTAATAAGTGTCCAACTCTTGATTTTGGCTCATGTCATGATCTCAGGGTCGTGGGAGCAAGTCCTGCATCGGGCTCCATGCTGGACAAGGAGACTGCTTAAGATTCCCTCTCTCTCTCTCTCTCTCTCTCTCTCTACCTCTTCCTCAGCTTCTGCCCCCCACCATGCACATGCTCTCTATATATATATATAAAAAATAAATAAATAAATTTTTTAAAGGCTTTAAAAGAAATGAAATACAATGTCTGAGATGAAACACACACTAAATAAGATTACCAGCAGACTAGATACTGTCAAAGAAAAAGTAAGCTTGAAGATTTAGCAATAAAAACTATCCACAGTCAAACACAGTCTGGCAGTTTTCTAAGAAGTTCAACATATACATACTCTGTGATCCACCAACTCTGCTCTTTTTTTTTAAAGATTTTATTTATTTATTTGAGAGAGAGACAGTGAGAGAGCATGAGCGAGGAGAAGGTCAGAGGGAGAAGCAGACTCCCCATGGAGCTGGGAGCCCGATGCGGGACTCGATCCCGGGTCTCCGGGATCATGACCTGAGCCAAAGGCAGTCGTCCAACCAACTGAGCCACCCAGGCGTCCCCACCAACTCTGCTCTTAAGTAGAAGAGATGAAAGCAGATATCTATAAAATGACACGTACATGAATACAAAGTTGTTCATAACAGATTTATAATAGTTAAGAACTGGGAACAACCTAAATCTCCATCAGTAGGTAAACAGATCAACAAATTGTGGTAGATTTATAAACCAAAATACTACTCAGCAATAAAAAAGAATGAACTAATGATCACAACATATGAATCAACACTTTATGACAATATGTACTTCAAAATAATTATTCGGGGTAGCAGAAGCCAGACTCCCTCCCCGAAAAGTGCATAGTCTATGACTCCATTGATACAAAATTGTTGAAAAAGAAAACTCTAACCCAGTATGACTTCATTTTAATTTGATTAAATCTTTTAAGACCTGATTTCCAAATACATTCACAGTCACAGGTATCCAGGGTTAGGAGTTCAATGTATCTTTCTGGGGGATAGAATTCAACCCACAACACCATCTGCATAAGCAGAAAAATATTTTAAGAAAATGTTTAACGTGGTCCCATTAATTAAAGGAAAACGAAGCACAGATACTTGATGCCAAATTGTTAGGATTTATTTTCCATAGCAATCACGTCTATGTAATCATGACCTAAACAGAATCAACACATTGCAAAATGCAATTATATATTCAATCTTGTTATCAGGAGCAGTGCCACTGCAAGCAAAGGAAATACAATCAATTGTCCAATTTCAGTCACTGTATTTATGGTTCCAATGATGGTATACCCCCATCTACTTGCAGTGCCTGAGTGCCAAGAAAACAAGACTGTTCATGAATTCCGTTGATTCAGAGGGGGTTGAACTGGAGGCATTTACTGTCTCACTCGTTCCTCCACAGACTCACTCACACTTTCTCATCTGCAAACACCAAGCAGCAGAGTGCACAGTTAGTCTAAAGAGGAAATTGGAAGCCACTTCCAGTATTTACCGTGGATGGAATTTGACAGTGAACTGTCCACTCAAATGACAGAGGAAATAAGAAATGAAAAGAGTGGAGAAGGAACCTGGAGATGAGCAAAACCAGAAACCAACTACAACCCTTAGCCTAGAAGATCAAGAGGAAGGAAGAGAACTGTCAGAGGTCAAGGTGAGCTGGCAGAAGCTGAAACTAGGTCAAGGTCAGCTGGCAGAGGCTGACACTACAGCCAGAGTTAGGTCTCAGGAAGAGATGGAACCACTGCCAAAGGCACTTCTGAAATAGAGGAGAGGGGAAAATACACTCATTTCTTGCTTCTCCCCACCTGCCCATCTCTGATCTCTCATCAGTGTCTTCCACTGACCAAATCCAACCAGGGGCCAGTGTTCACAGAGGCCAAAAGAGTGAAGTCGGTAAGGCTAGGGCAAGAAGTCTATGGGAGGGGCACCTGGCTGGCTCAGTCAGTACATCTCGTGACTCTTGATCTTGGGGTCATGAGTTCAAGCCTCACACTGGGTGTGAAGCCTACTTAAAAGAAGTCTATGGGCAATAATGCCAAGTCTTATGCATCTTTCTCCTAGATATTTGTTGCAATGTCCAAGGTAAGTGATTCTTATTTGCTGAACCCTGAAAAAAAGTACACCTAGCTAATGAATTCATTAGGAGTTCAGTAACTAGAAATAACAGTTTAATATGCTATCATGTACAAATCCTTTATGAATTGTTACAAGTATTCAGGACTTTGTTTTATTTTGTTTTGGGTGGAACTTGGGGGAAACAGATTAGGATTTGGGTCTGGAATGATAACACATTTTTCCCATTTAAAGTAATCAACTCTTCATTCCCAAATTTTGCTATAAGCATGTTTTCAGGAACAAATTGGACTCAGCCATGGGAGATGCATTGGACATGAAGCCTTAGTCCGGTACCAAGATTTTCCACATGGGGGCTAGAGAGCCCTCTCTCCAACTCTCAATTAATTCTTCCTAGACTTTAAACTACCAAGAGCCTAGACATTTTTTCCTTGGGTATATGGTAAGCCTTGCTTTAGAGAACCAGTTATTTGTAAAGCATTACCATGCATCCAGTACATTCAGAACACCAACAGGCTAATGAAGTCACCATCCTCTTATGAGTTAGACTATTACTACCTTGGGACCTAGAACTAGTTGAATTTAAAAAAGTACAATGATTCTGCCGTGAGCTTATGAATTCTTTTAAGATTTTTATTTATTTATTTGACAGAGAGAGATCACAGTAGACAGAGAGGCAGGCAGAGAGAGAGAGAGAGAGGGAAGCAGGCTCCCTGCTGAGCAGAGAGCCCGATACGGGGCTCGATTCCAGGACCCTGAGATCATGACCTGAGCCGAAGGCAATGGCTTAACCCACTGAGCCACCCAGGCACCCGACCGTATGAATTCTTGCACTCACACCAAATTTCACTTGGCATTGGAAGGGTGCTAAAATGTAGTATTAATTTTTAGTATCCTTAACTCAAAATGATAAGCACTAAGAAAAATAACAACTAGTATTCTGGTAGGATGTTTATCCTACCAGTAATGTCCTTTACGATGTTGTATCTGTAAGAACAAAATTGATGTAAAGGACAAGAATATATGGGGCACCTTGGGGTGCTCAGTCATTTAAACGTCTCCCTTCGGCTCAGGTCATGATCCCAGGGTCCTGGGATCGAACACCATGTTGGGATCCCTCCTCAGCGGGGAGTCTGCTTTTCCCTCGGCCCCTCCCCTGCTCATGCTCACTCACTCTCTCTCTCTAATAATAAATAAAATCTTTCAAAAAATAAAGAACAAGGATATAAAATGTGTATTCGTGGAACAAAGTGTAATCACTTCATCATTCTTCATTAGGAGAATGCTGGCTTAGCTGGTGTCAGACACCCATGATCCAGACATGGCATTCCGATCACCGCACTGACACAGGACCCCGTGATCTCGCAGAAGCGAAACAAGGGCTTGGTGTTGGTGGTCTACTCGTCTCTATCAGCATGATTAATACCAAAGGCAGCAGAGGGGTTTGGCCTTCAATAATCTCAAAGAAGTCACAGAAACAGACATGGCAAGCCCTAGATCAAAGCATAATCTCAGAACACCTGAAAGTAACATGTGGCTCCTTGCGAAAAGGCTGCTGGTTCACAAAAGGAACGCCAAGAGAGCTGCAGGAAAGGAAGCAGGAATAGTCAGTGGACAGTCTTCCCCCAGGCAAACGTTACTACCATCTTCTAGGGCTCATTCAGTGGACTTTTTCTAGGCAGACTCAGGTAGCCCATTTAATAAGAACTACATGACTGTTTTAAGCATCCTGCCTATGTGGCCACCACTCCCACATCTTGCAAGCCCACACGCAAATTTCTCCAGCTGAATCAAAAGCCATATTCACACCAAGGAGATGGGACAACACAGCCATAGTCACAGAGGGCATCTGGAAAATGAGGTCAAAAGCCTTGGGAGATATTTTAAAGATGTTATTTATTTTTTTGAGAGATAGATTAAGTGCGCACCAGTGGCGGGAGGGGCAGAAGAATAGGAAGAAGCGGACTCCCCGCTGAGCAGGGAGCCTGACACAGGGCTTGATCCCAGGACCCAGGATCACGACCTGAGCCAAGTCAGATGCTTAACTGACTGAGTCACCAAGGCACCCCCTCAGAAGATCCTTTAAGCAGTTGAGAAGGAATATATTCCTTCAGAAGATACACACAGGGGTACCTGGGTGGCTCAGTCAGTTGGGCATCTGCCTTCAGCTCAGGTCATGATCTCAGGTCCTGGGACCAAGCCCCATGTCAGGCTCCCTGCTCATTTGGGAGAGGGTCTACTTCTCCCTCTGCCTCTCCCCTCCCCGCCACTTCTGCTTTCTCACACATACTCTCTTTCAAATAAATAAATAAAATCTTTTTTAAAAAGAGAAATACATACAAAAGGCCCAACTTTGGCTTTCTACTAATATACATCTCCACATTCCCAGAGATCTCAAGTAGCTCTACCGCACAAGGAGAGAGATGACTAAGATGGTCCCCTGTCTCTCGAGAGTTATTATGTCTAGTAGCTGAGACAGACTATTATATTGGGTTTCAATGCTGGTATATGAAGTGTTTACCAAGGCAAAACAAATGTTCGGTGGTGCTCTATGAAGCAAAGGGTACTCAGAAAGGCATCCAGGTCTCCGCCTGCCCTTTACAAAGCCAAATGCCTGGACAGGCTGCCAGGTATTACCCGGTATATACTTAGATGTTGAGAAAGTCTTCCTGAGTAACTCATACTCCAGAAGAGCTCAAGCTGTCACAGGAACCAGAACTTAAGTCAGCCCAGCCAGAAATGTCAGCAGTCCATTTTCACAGGACATCTTGGGAGCAGGAGGCAGGCTTTCTCAAGACCCCAGGGTGCTCTATTTGGGGCACAATTACTTGCTTTCAGCTGTTCCCTGCCTCTTGGGGAAGACAAAGTTCCACCCAAAGGGTGGGCAAGTCCAAGGCTGCAGCCAAGTAAGCACAGGGTACCCATCAAATCCCGAGTGTTCTCGTGAAAAAGAGTTGTACCAATGTTCCTCTCCTGGCTTTGGCCCTAGACTAGAGTTACATGAAGATGCTACCAGTAGGGTAAGAGAGTGAACGGCACGGGAGGCTTTGTTCTATTTTTGTAATTTCTCATGGATCTATAATGACCTCAAAACAACTTTTTATTGTTGTTGTTTTAATGCATTAAAGGGGTCCCAGAGATCTTTCCCAAGGTCACAGAGCCTTTGAAAACATGTAATTAAATCTCAGGCCTGACACAGTAACTTATCTGATTAACTAGCCTTATAAAATACACTGCCAGAGTGGGGGTCACCCCCACACATGTGCCCCAGGCCCAAATAAGCAATCAATCTTTTTCAGTAGGTATTCTTAATTTCAGGACCCAAAGTCTTATAACATCCATGGAATCTTAATTTGGGAAAGCATTCAGCTTTATTTTTCTTAACCTCTAACTCAAATTAAGCACTCTTTTCTGCTAATATACTCAAACCACAGCACTGTTCGCAGAATCCATGAATTTGTCACAATAGAAATGAGCTATTTTCATTCCATATCACTCTGTTGCAGATCTCAAATCTGTGTTTATCACCACCTCAAAATTACAATAGTAATTAGACTAGCCACCAGATGTCACATGATCACTGTCTTTGTGCCTGCAGATATTAGCACAAGGCAGCTGGGCAGTTGCCTGACACTAGGTCGAGCAGATTATCAGCTCCTAAAGGATGAATTAGAAAGCCCTTTCATGGATGACCAAGACCGCCATGTTGCTTTCCAGTACTCCCTATCTACAATTATTTCTCAATCCATATCTGGAAGGTGGGAAGCCATTCTTCTTCAGCTTTTGCAAAACTAGCACATTCAAATGAAAACACAACTGCCCACAAGTCAGCAGGACTTTTCTAACAGACAGTACATTGGCTATAAGGATAGACTAGGCAAGCTCAAACACATCTGACTGTTGAGGTAAATTTAATACATTTTAACAGATTATGCACTGACACAGGTCATACATGGTGTAAATGTGATGAATAACACGTTTTTCTTCTTATACTCTTTTTCTGCACACAACTGTGTGTGTCTGCATGAGTTGTGTGTGTGTGTGTGTGTGTGTGTGTGTGTGTGTGAGCTCTATGCCAACATGGGGCTTGAACTCATGACCCTGACATCAAGAGTCGAGTGTTCTATCGACTGAGTTGGCCAGACACCCCTTTTTGCACACAGTTAAGAAGTAAAAATATGCACTAGGGTAATTTGAGTTATTTTAGGGAGGGCATTCATATATCATTCTGTGAAAATACCCCATATTAAAAAAGAACAATTTTTGCATGAAAACCAATCACATGAAAGCTATTTTTCCAGGAAGACATGGAAGGCTACATTACTGGAATGCTAGAAGTTCTTAACCAAGATATAGCTGCAATTCAATTCTATTTCTTTGACAAAAGACAGCTGTTAATACTTGGAAGCCCTGCAAAACCCTTTCAAAAAATGTTTTCTTGGTGGTAAACTTAAACCATGAGTCCATAATCTTTTCCTAAATCTGAAAATAAATCAAAGAATTTGGCCTAGCCAATGATAATCTATTGATTTTCTTTTAAATAATGGCTATGAGATTTAAGCCATGAATTTAAAAATTAACTTAAGTATACAATTTGGTGATTTATTAGCATAGTCACAACGTGGTGTAACCATCACTAATTTCCAAACATTTCATTATCCTCCAAAAAAAAATCCCATACCCATTAGCAATCACTCCCCCTTCCCCTCACCGCCCCCCCCCCAGGGAACCCTAGTAACCACTAATCTACTTTGTTTATCTGGATCTGTCTTTACAAGTGGAAATACACAAGATATGGCCTTTTGTGATTGGCTTCTTTCCCTTAGCATTAACGTTTTCAAGGTTAATCATTTTTATTGGTGAATAATATTCCACAGTACAGATATGCTAAGTTTGGGTTATCCATTTATTAGTTGATAGACATTTGGGTTGCTTCCACTTTTTTGCTACTGTGAAAAAATTCTACCATAAGCATTGAAGTACAGACTTTTTGTGAGGACAGATACTTAAATTTTCTCAGATACACACCTAGGAGTGGAATTGCTGGGTCACATGGTACTTCTATACTGAACACTTAAAGGAATGGACTGTTTTCCACAGCAGTGATGCCATTTTACATTCCTAGCAACAATGTTTGAGGGTCCAATTCTCTACATCCTTTTTAATACTTGTTGTGGTCTTTCTTTTTTCTTTTTTTTCAGCCACCCTAGTGGGTGTGAAGTGGTATTTCATTGTGGTTTTAATTTCCATTTCTCAAATGGCTAGTGTGCTTATTAGCCATTTGTATATATTCTTGGGAGAAATGTCTATTCAAATCCTTTGCCCATTTCCTAATTGGGTTATTTCGCTATTGTCGAGTTGTAAAAGAGCTTATTGATCTTAGTGTGAATGCTTTAAGACAATTGGAATTTAACTCAAAAAACCTTGGGGAATAAGTGTTTTTATCCTGCAATATGAATTAGAGATGCTCCAATTCCTTTGGAAACAATTTGTAGAATTGAGATTTTTCAACCCTGTACTCCATTAAAACAAGAAAATTAGAACTCATTGGTTGTCCAATAGGACATGCATATTGTCTTATCCAAAGACCACCTTAATTTAATGTTGTGATTTAAGGGGCACCTAGGTGGCTCAGTTGGTTAATCCCCAGCCTTCAGCTCAGGTCATGATCCCAGAGTCCTGGGATTGAGCCCCGCATTGGGCTCTCTGCTCAGCGGGGAGCCTGCTTCTGCCTCTCTCTCTGCCTGCCTCTCTGCCTACTTGTGACCTCTCTCTCTCTGTGTCAAATAATTAAATAAAATCTTTAAAAAAAGAAATATTTTTTAAAATGTTGTGATTCAAGCTAAGCAGCCTTCACACTGTTGTCTTTCAACTTGAATTTGCCTTTGCTTAAAACATACTGTCTTGGGACATTTGGCTGCCTAAGTTGGAGGAGTGTAAGACTCCTGATCTCCGGGGTCATGAGTTCAAGCCCCATGTTGGGTGTAGAGATTATTTAGATAAATAAAACTTTAAAAATAAATAAATAAACTGTACTGTCTTATTTAATGCATTCAAGTACATATTTTTCTATCAGAAGCTTTTTTCAAAATTGGTCCCTATTATATTCTTTTCTTTGACATCCCATGTGTTTTATTTAGACCTTTATACACATGATTCTGAACTGCCCACAGAACTCAGATTGCCAAAATGGTCCACAGGACAAGGACCCCAAGCTTCTGTTGCCAACTGCACAGAGGAACAGACCTTCAAAAGGGCAGGATGGGGCACTATAGCATTTTTTTAATGTTATACAGTAATATAACTATTGACAGCAAACTTTTGGCTTACTCCTCAATCTCATGTTGCATACTGGAATGGCCAAATATTGCCAATTTGATTGGGGGCAAAGGAAAAGCTGAAGTTCTTCTACATGAAAAGTCTTTCACCTTTAAAGATGCAACCAGAGCTTTCCTTTGAAAAGAGTGGGTGGAAAAGAATAGAAATCAGAGAGAGTTTTGCTTTAAGAAACTGGAACATGGGATTGTAGAAATCTGGTGAGTCCAAATTATGCTTGGTCAGCTGGCAGGGTGGAGACCCAGCAAAGGGTTGCAGTTCCTGCCCAAAGGCAACCTGCTGACAGAAATCCTTCTGGCTCTGAGGAGAAAAATACTCCCCAGAATTTCAACAATATAACAATTTTTTTAAAATACTTCAGATTTCATCTCACATCATCACGGGAAGAAGAAAGGAGTTTCTGTCACCCACCAGCCTTGAATTAAGAACTGCCTAATACACCTGTGGCAACCACCTAGCCTAGGTGCACCTTACCTGGATTGTGGTTGATATATTCAACTATACATTCCCTCAACCACCTCTCACCAAAAGGACTAGGAGGAAGGACACCCAACAGAGGAAAAATTCAGAGACTGTGCCCTCTCCATCAGAACTATTGGATATGGACATAAACAGTATGTCAGAAAGGGAATTCGGGGTAACCATTATCCAGGCAATGTCTAGGTTGGAGAAAACCATTAGTGACAACATAAAATCTCTAAGGGTGGAAGTGAGAGCCAACCTGGCAGGAGTTAAAAATGCTATCAACAAGATCCAATCTAATCTAAATACTCTAACAACTAGGGTAACCAAGGCAGAAGATAGAATTAGTGATCTAGAGAACAAACTGATAGAGAAAAAGTATCAGGAGGAGACATGGAACAAGCAACTTAGAAGCCATGAAAACAGAATTAGGGAAATAAATGATGCCATGAAAAGCTCCAACATCAGAATTATTGGGATCCCTGAGGGGGGCGAAGAAAGAGAGAAGACTAGAAGACATAGGTGAACAAATTGTGCATGAAAATTTTCCCAATCTGGGGAACTGAACAAGTGTTCATATCCTAGAGGCAGAAAGAACACCCACCAAGATCAAAGAATCTAGAAAGATCTCACAACACTTGATTGTGAAAGTCATGAATCATAATTTTAGACAAGGGCTTCTGAAGTTAGCTGGGGGAAGAGATTCCTTACGTGAAGAAGAAGGTTCATGAGAATGACATCAGATCTGTCCACAGAAACCTGGCAAGCCAGAAAGGACTGGCAAGACATATTCAGGGCACTAAATGAGAAGAACACACAGCCAAGAATACTTATCCAGAAAGGCTGACATTCAAAATGGTTGGAGAAATAAAGAGCTTCCAAGACCAGCAAGTTTAAAAGAGTATGTGACCACCAAGCTGGCACTACAAGAAATATTAAGGGGGGGTTCTATAAAAGAAGAACCCAAGAGTGACATAGAACAGAAATTTACAGAGACAATCTATAGAAACCAAGAATTCACAGGCAACATGATGTCAATAAAAACGTATCTTTCAATAATCACTCTCAATGTGAATGGCCTAAATGCTCCCATAAAACGGTACAGGGTTGGAGATTGGATAAAATGACAGGACGCGTCCACATGCTGCCTCCAAGAGACACATTTAGAACTTAAAGATACAACCAGATTGAAAGTGAAGGGATGGAGAACCATCTTTCATGCCAACGGGCCCCAAAAGGAAGCTGGGGCAGTGATTCTCATATCAGATAAATTAGATTTTAAACTAAAGATAGTAGTCAGATCAAAAGCTTCTGCACAGCAAAGGAGGCAGACAACAAATCAAAGAGGCAACACACGGAATGGGAGAAGATATTTGCAAATGACAGTACAGAAAAAAGGTTGATATCCAGGATCTATAAAGAACTTCTCAAACTCAACACACACAAAACAGATAATCATATCAAAAAATGGGCAGAAGATATGAACAGATAGTTCTCCAATGAAGACATACAAATGGCTATCAGACACATGAAAAAATGTTCATCATCACTAGCCATCAGGGAGATTCAAATTAAAACCACATTGAGATACCACTTCACACCAGTTAGAATGGCCAAAATCAGCAAGACAGGAAACAACGTGTGTTGGAGAGGATGTGGAGAAACGGGAACCCTCTTACACTGTTGGTGGGAATGCAAGTTGGTGCAGCCACTCTGGAGAACAGTGTGGAGATTCCTCAAGAAGTTAAAAATAGAGGTTCCCTATGACCCTGCAATTGCACTACTGGGTATTTACCCCAAAGATACAGCTGTGGTGAAAAGAAGGGCTATCTGTACCCCAATGTTTATAGCAGCAATGGCCATGGTTGCCAAACTGTGGAAAGAACCAAGATGCCCTTCAACGGGTGAATGGATAAGGAAGATGTGGTCCATATACACTATGGAGTATTGTGCCTCCATCAGAAAGAATGAATACCCAACTTTTATACCAACGTGGACGGGATGGGAAGAGATTACGCTGAGTGAAATAAGTCAAGCAGAGAGAGTCAATTATCAAATGGTTTCACTTATTTGCGGAGCATAACAAATAACATGGAGGACATGGGGAGATGGAGAGAAGAAGGGAGTTGAGGGAAATTGGAGGGGAGATGAACCATGAGAGACTATGGACTCTGAAAAACAACCTGAGGGTTTTGGAGGGGCGGGGGGTGGGAGGTTGGGGGAGCCAGGTGGTGGGTTTTATGGAGGGCACGCATTGCATGGAGCACTGGGTGTGGTGCAAAAACTATGAATTCTGTTACACTGAAAAGAAATTTTTAAAAATGCTGATTAATAAAGATTTTAGTTAACTGGAAAAAAAGATACTAGTCAGAGATTAAAAAGGACACTACATCATTCTCAAAGTGCCTATCCACAAAGAAGATCTAACAATTGTAAATATTTATGCCCCCAATATGGGAGCACCCAACTACATAAGCAAACTGTTAATCAAAATAAAGGGTCATACTGATATGAATACATTAATAGTAGGAGATCTTAACATGCCACTCTCAGTAATAGATCATCCAAGCAGAAAATCAATAAAGAAACAAGGACTTTGAATGACACATTGGACCAGATGGACCTCATAGATATATACAGAACATTCCACCCTAAAACACCAGAATATTCATTCTTCTAGTGCACACATGGAACTTTCTCCAGAATAGACCACATACTGGGTCACAAGTCGGGGCTTAACTGATACCAAAAGATTGAGATTATTCCATGCATATTCTCAGACCACAGTGCTTTGAAACTAGAACTTGACCACAAGAAAAAGTTTGGAAGGAATTCAAACACTTGGAATTGGAAGACTACCCTGCTTAAGAATGTTTGGGTCAACCAGGAAATCAAAGAAGAACTTAAACAATTCATGGAAACCAATAAGAATGAAGACACATTGGTCCAAAATCTATGGAATATGGCAAAGGGGGTCCTAAGGAGGAAATACATAGCCATCCAAGCCTCCCTCAAAAAAATTGAAAAATCCAGAATACACCAGCTCTCTTTACAACTTAAAGAACTGGAAAATCAACAACAAATTAAGCCAACCCCACACACAAGAAAGGAAATAATCAAGATTAGAGCAGAGATCAATGAGATAGAAACTAGACATACAGTAGAACACATCAACAAAACTAGAAGCTTGTTCTTTGAAAGAGTCAGTAAGATTGATAAACCACCAGCCAAACTAATACAAAAGAAAAAAAGAGAGGACCCAAATTAATAAAATTATGAATGAAAGGGGAGAGATCACGACTAATACCAAAGAAATAGAAACAATCATCAGAAATTATTATCAACAGTTATATAACTTATTGTTAAGCAACCTAGAAGAAATGGATGCATTCCTGGAAACCTATAAACTTCCAAGACTGAATCAGGAAGAAATTGACAACCTGAATAGACCAATACGGAGTAAAGAGTTGAAGCAGTGATCAAAAACCTCCCAAAAAACAAGAGCCCAGGACCTGACAGATGCCCCAGGGAATTCTACCAAACATTCAAAGAAGAAATAATACCTATTGTCCTGATGCTGTTTCAAAAAACAGAAACAGAAGGAAAACTCCCAGACTCTATGAAGCTAGCATAACCCTGATCCCCAAACCAGACAAAGACCCCAGCAAAAAGGAGAATTTCAGACTAGAACTCCTGATGAACATGGATGCCAAGATTCTCAACAAGATCCTAGCTAATAGGACCCAACAGTACATTAAAAAGATTATCCACCAGGACCAGGTGGGATTTATCCATGGGATGCAAGGGTGGTTCAACACTCACAAATCAATCAGTGTCATAGAACAAATCAATAAGAGAAGAGAGAAGAACCACATGGTCCTCTCAATTGATGCAGAAAAAGCATTTGACAAGATACAGCATCCATTCCTGATTAAAACTCTTCAAAGTATAGGGATAGAGGGAACATTCCTCAACTTCATCAAATCTATCTATGAAAAACCCACAGGAAATATCATTCTCAATGGGGAAAAGCTGACAGCCTTCCCTTTAAGATCAGGAACACGACAAGGATGCCCACTCTTGCCACTGTTGTTCAACATACTACTAGATGTCATAACAACAACAGACAACAAAAAGAAATAAAAGGCATCAAATTGGCAAAGAAGTCAAAGTCTCTCTTTCCAGATGGCATGATACTTTATGTGGAAAACCCAAGACTCCACCCCCAAACTACTAGAACTCATAGAGCAATTCAGTAATGTGGCAGAATACAAAATCAATGTACAGGGCACCTGGGTGGCTCAATGGGTTAAAGCCTCTGCCTTCGGCTCAGGTCATGATCTCAGGGTCCTGGGATCCAGCCCCACATCAGGCTCACTGCTCAGCAAGGAGCCTACTTCCCCTTCCCTCTCTCTGCCTGCCTCTCTGCCTACCTGTGATCTCTGTCTTTCAAATAAATAAATGAATAAATAAATCTTGAAAAAAAAAACAAAATCAATGTACAGAATCAGTTGCTTTCTTATACACTAAATGAAAATACAGAAGGGGAAATTAGAGAATCAATTCCATTTACTATAGCACCAAGATACCTTGGAATAAACCTAACCAAAAGGGAAAGGATCTGTACTTGAGGAACTACAGAACACTTATGAAAGAAACTGAAGAAGACACAAAAAGATGGAAAAGCATTCCATGCTCATGAATCGGAAGAATAAACATTGTTAAAATGTCTATACTGCCGGGACACCTGGGTGGCTCAGTTGGTTAAGCGGCTGCCTTCGGCTCAGGCAGGTCATGATCCCAGCGTCCTAGGATCGAGTCCCACATTGGGCTCCTTGCTCGGCAGGGAGCCTGCTTCTCCCTCTGCCTCTGCCTGCCACTCTGTCTGCCTGTGCTCGCTCTCTCTCTCTCCCTCTCTCTCTGAGAAATAAATAAATTTAAAAATTTTTTTAAAACGTCTATACTGCCTAGAGCAATCTATACTTTCAATGCCATCCTGATCAAAATTCCACCAGCATTTTTCAAAGTACTGCAACAAAGAATCCTAAAATTTGTATGGGATCAGAAGAGACCCTGGATTGCTGAATACCTGAAAAGGTAAAACAAAACTGGGGGCATGACGTTGCCAGATTTCAAGCTTTACAATAAAGCTGTGATCACCCAGAAAGCATGGTAGTGGCACAAGAACAGACACATAGAGCAGTGGAACAGAGTAAAGAGTCCAGATATGGACCCACAACTCTATGGTCAAATAATCTTCGACAAAGCAGGAAAAAATACACAGTGGAAAAAAGACAGTTTCTTCAAGAAATGGTGCTAGGAAAATTGGGCAGCTATGTATAAAAGAATGAAACTTGACGATTCTCTTACACCATACACAAAGATAAACTTTACATGGATAAAAGACCTCAACATGAGGCAAGAATCTATCAGAATCCTAGAGGAGAACATAGGCAGTAACCTCTTCAACATTGGCCACTGCAACTTCTTTCAAGACATGTCTCCAGGGGCGCCTGAGTGGCTCAGTGGGTTAAGGCCTCTGCCTTCGGCTCAGGTCATGATCTCAGGGTCCTGGGATCGAGCCCCGCATCGGGCTCTGGGCTCAGCGGGGAGCCTGCTTCCTCCTCTCTCTCTCTGCCTGCTTGTCTGTCTACTTGTGATCTCCATCTGTCAAATAAATATATAAAATCTTTAAAAAAAAAAGACATGTCTCCAAAGGCAAAGGAAACAAAAGCAAAAATGAACTTTTGGGACTTCATCAAGATAAAAAGCTTCTTCACAGCAAAGGAAACAGTCAACAAAACAGAGGCAACCCACAGAATGGGAGAAGATATTTGCAAATGACACTACAGACAAAGGGCTGATATCCAAGATCTATAAAGAACTTCTCAAACTCACCACTCAAAAAAAAATAGATAATCATGTCAAAAAATGGGCAAAGACATGAGCAGACACTTCTCCAAAGAAGACATACAAACAGCTAACAGATACATGAAAAAATGTTCATCATCATTAGCCATCAGGAAGAGTCAAAGCAAAACCACAGTGAGATACCACCTCATACCAGTTAGAATGGCCAAAATCAACAGTACAGAAAATAATAAGTATTGTACAGGATGTGGAGAAAGAGGAACCCGCTTACACTCTTGGTGGGAATGCAAATTGGTGCAGCCACTTTGGAGAACAGTGTGAAGATTCCTTAAGAAATTAAAAATAGAGCTTCCCTATTACCCTGCAATTGCACTGCTGGGTATTTACCCCAAAGATACAGATGTAGTAAAAAGAAGGGCCATTTGTACCCCAATGTTCATAGCAGCAATGGTCACAGTCGCCAAACTATGGAAAGAGCCAAGATGCCCTTCAACAGACGAATGGGTAAAGAAGATGTGGTCCATATATACTATGGAATATTATGCCTCCATCAGAAAGGATGAATACCCAACTTTTGTAGCAACATGGACAGGACTGGAAGAGATTATGCTGCGTGAAATAAGTCAAGCAGAAAGTCAATTATCACATGGTTTCACTTGTGGAGTGTAAGGAATAACACGAAGGACATGGGGAGATGGAGAGGAGAAGGGAGTTGGGGGAAATTGGAGGAGGAGATGAACCACGAGAGACTCTGGACTCTGAGAAACAAACTGAGGGTTTGGGACGGGAGGCGGGTGGGAGGTTTGGGTGAGCTTGGTGGTGGGTATTAAGGAGGGCACGTTATTGCATGGATCACTGGTTGTGGTGCATAAACAGTGAATTAAAAAAAACTTCACATATCAGTAATGAAGTAATTGTAGAAAGTCATCTAAAAGTAATAAAGAAGTGCTATTTTCTGTAAAAAAAAATATAAATAAAAAATAAAGATGCAACCAAATAATGTATTTCCAAGATAGCTTGTTTGTAACGATTCCAAGCAAGTTTGTAGAGCAGATTTTTCTATCAGCCCAAAATGGCAATGTCTACAGAGCTACATGTGATTTTTCAGAAAAATCTCTTGCCTTTTTTAGCACCACTACTGTGGGTAGCAGACTTGATGCTAGTTTGTACATCTTCACTGCTGTCTTATGGATGTAAGCAAGAGGAGTTTTTCCAACTAAGTCAGGTAGCAGAAATAGAAGCCAAAGTCCCTGGGATTGAGGGCATCTAACTGAATGCTTCTGCTCCAGTAAAAAACAAAAGCAAACAAACAAAAGAACCTTATAGAGCAAAGCACGATAATCCTGGGGTCACCTGCTCTGTGTCTAGGGCAGCTGGGAGTCATGGGCTATTCCTTAGGGAAGCCCCAGAATCTAGACCCTCTCATGATACAAACAGATATTTCAATACACTAAATAGAAGCCTCCATGATTTAACTGACAAGGTCCCAATCCTGTGGTCTCAGAGACAAGAAGAATCAGTCAAGAAAGAATTAAAGTTTACACACTAGGAAAACTAGATAATCCGAAAACAAAAGATGGGGAGGGGAGACCTTCCTACTGCAGGGGATGGGGGGTGGGCAGAAATACTTATTTTGGGGTGCCTAGGTGGCTAAGTTGGTTAAGTGTCTGCCTCTGGCTGAGGTCATGATCCCAAGGTCCTGGGATGCTCCCTGCTCAGCGGGGAGTTCACTTCTCCCTCTCCCTCTGCCCTTCCTCCCACTCATGCCTCCTCTCTATCTCTCAAATAAATAAAATCTTTAAACAAAATAGTTATTTCTCCCATTTTAGTCCCTGCTGAATATACAAAGATAAACGGCTGCCCTTGACCTCAGTGAGTTTGTAGTATGGAATTTTGCATATGTAAGCATGTCGGAATCAACACATTCCAAAGAAAATTCCAGGATCCCACTGCAATACCCCCCAAAACACATGCAGCCTTACCCATCTCAGCCAATGTCACCATCCACCCAGTTGTTGGGGCCAAAAATTTGCATTACCCTGATTCATCAGTCATCCCACAGTCAATGCATCAGTAGTCATGGAAGTTCAAGCTTCAGTTTTCAAATTTAGATCCACTTCTCACTGCCATCCATCACATCCACTGGGGTTACCACCATCTGACAGACTAGTGCCGAATCCTCCCCACTGGTCCCATTCCACTCTCACCCCTGCACAAGTCAGAGTGACTTTTCCACCACATAGATCAAATAGCACGCCTCACCTAAACCCTCCCAATGACTTGACAGTATACTTAAAAAGAAATTCCCATCTCTCTACCATGGCCCACAAAACTCTATATAAGCCAGGGCTTTTGCCCTATTTCCTTCCACTTTCCTCCTTATACAAAATTCTTAGGGGACCTCTGTGGCTCAGTCAATTATGCATCCAGCTCTTGGTTTCAGCTCAGGTCATGATCTCGGTGTTGTGAGATCAAGAGTCTGCTTGAGATTCCCTCTCTTCCTCTCCCTCTTCCCCTCCCTCCTGTTCTCTCTGTCTCTCTATCTCTCTCAGGTAAATAAATAAAACCCTTTAAAAATTCTTTAGGAGCGACTGGGTGGCTCAGTTAAGCATCTGCCTTCAGCTCAGGTCATGATCCCAGAGTCCTGGGATCCAGCCCCACACATGGGCTCCCTGCTCAGCCGGGAGTCTGCTTCTCCCTCTCCCTCAGTCCCTCCCCGCCCCATTCATGCTCTCTCTCTCACTCTGCTCTCTCTCTGTCAGATAAATAAATAAAATCTTTTAAAAAAAGAGCAAAGAGTTGCCCATGCTTTAATTGCTCTTGATCTTTCACATCTGAACGTCACAGGTCTTCATTAAATTATACTTCCGGGATACCCCCAGCCTTGCCAGCCTTCAGGAAGGGCTTTTACCTATTACTAAAACTGGAAAGAACAACCCAGCTCGAACAATAAATGGACGCCCACCCAAAGCAAGGAAAAAGTGAAAGGCCATGGAGGGAATTAGGGTAATTTTCCTGGGCTGTAGTCTCCTCAGGATCTTGCTTCAGGTAGCATCAATAGCTCTGAGGCTTGCGCTCACCTCTTCCTTCTGACACACCTGGAATAAAGAGATTCCCGGTGATTATACTTGAAAAGGCTCTGCAAAATTCTGTACCTAGGGGCACCTGGGTGGCTCAGGCAGTTGGCTTCTCCCTCTGCCCCTCCCCCATTTGTGCTCACCTACTCTGTCAAATAAAATTAAATTAAAATTTTTTAAAAACAAAAAAAAAAGTCTGTAGCTGTGTCTCCTCCCCCATTACCCCCAGGCTCCTAAGGTACATTAGTGTGGTTTGAGGAATACCCATGCCATTTTGTTTCCCACAAACATGAATGCTGTGCCCATATCCCTTTAGGGGGTAATTGCTCAGCCCCAAAAGAGTTTCACACCAATTGTAGCTTCTATTCCCCTGGCATCTACCACTGAATGCTCACTGGAGAGATGGTACCCAGGGAACAAGACCCCTCCCCAGTATCCTAGGACCTGGAAGTTCCCAGCAGCCCCCAATCATTTAGTATCACAAGGACAGGTTCTGTTGCTCAGGACTTCCTGGCTTTCCGGACTAGTCACCCCTGTGAAAATAGTGCATTATCCTTCATCACGTTTAACAACTTGACTTTGGAACCAGCCACTGGCCTTTAAGACTTTTACATCCCAGTCTGTCACAGCACGAGGCATGGCTGCTCTCCGGGTCCAGCCCTCCCTCAGCTTCCCAGAACATCTGGC
Source organism: Mellivora capensis (assembly GCA_004024625.1). Taxonomy (NCBI): domain Eukaryota; kingdom Metazoa; phylum Chordata; class Mammalia; order Carnivora; family Mustelidae; genus Mellivora; species Mellivora capensis. The sequence continues at coordinate 56,841 of PISX010006532.1, read as the reverse complement.
CCTCTTGTGGAGCCACTCAAGTCTACCAGCCACCCTCAGATCCACAGACTAGACTTCCCACACCTTCACGGTTAAAGTACCCCCATATGCCTCTTCTATTCCTAGGGTTCCCCCCTCTGGTTTTAGGCCCCCAAGGCTATCACAACATGGCTACCGCGGAAGTCAGCCCTTCCCCCCTCACCCAGTCTTTGCCCCTCCCCCCGGCCCGCGTCCTGATAGCTGAATGTTACCTGTAAGTGCCTGAAAGAGTAGCCTTCCCCAGGCCCAGAGCAACTCAAAGGGAAACTGCAGCCGCACAGCGCCCTCACGTGTTACGGAGCGGTCGTGCAGCTGGGCGAACCTTGGCCAAAGAGCAAAGAAGGACTCGGGAAAACCAAACAGGAAACCCAGCAAAATTCTGGGGTCCAATGAAGCTTCGGCACACAGAATGAAAACAATTCACACTTTCGCGGACTTTTAAAACTGAGAAGGGAAGAAACATGGGCCAGGGAACACAGTAAGACAAAAGCAAAGCCAAGGTCCTTGAAAACCCTAAATACCTTCAAGGATAGGACTTCACTCAATGACTTGAGACTCGATTTCTCTCCCCAGCTGGTTGCTTACTTAAGTTGGGAGTTTTCAGAGTTAGAAACAGCCACTTGTGGGTAAAAAGTGAAGTCTGAATCAGAGTATTTTGGGGAATTACTGAAGAAAAAGAAAAGGAGTTAAGTTTTCTAATTTGTTTCCCGGGCTGCCAGAACAGAAATAGAAAACCAAAGGGAGGGACGCCTGGGTGGCTCAGTTGGTTAAGCGGCTGCCTTCGGCTCAGGTCATGATCCCAGCGTCCTGGGATCGAGTCCCACATCACGCTCCTTGCTCGGCAGGGAGCCTGCTTCTCCCTCTGCCTCTGCCTGCCACTCTGTCTGCCTGTGCTCGCTCTCTCGCTCTCTCTCTGACAAATAAATAAATAAAATCTTTAAAAAAAAAAAAAAACCAAAGGGATTGCAAGCCATGAACTTTATCTTTTTAACATTCACGGGAATGGGGCAGAAGTGGTCTGTGGCCAAGGGAAGACTGGTCAAAAATCAGGCCAGCCTGTTTTTTCAACAGCGCTGTTTGTCACAAATGAAGCTGTCCTTCCAAAGATTAACTCATTTGATTACTAACAATTCTCATCAGGTTCTAGCAAACACTGAGCAGTTTGGTGAAGAATGCCATTTTCTAAGAGAAACCTGCGTGGAGAAGCCAACATAAAAGTATTTGGTTCTTCCTTATTCTCAACTGGAAGACAAAGCTGGTGGTGAACACTCAACGGGACCAGGGGTTAGGAGCACACCAGGGGAAGAACGGCTTTCAAATGAGCGGTGGGAGCTACATTTTGGCCACAGGCAATTTACAAAACAACCCACAACAGCCAATATCTGACACAATCTGCTCTCTTTCAGGAAGAGTCTTGCACTGGTGCTTGTTGAGTGAAAAGTTTCTTTTTTCCAAGAAAACCAACCAACCCCTTGGCCATTATTGTAGGGGCCAAGGTCAGGCCATACCCAAATGTGCCAAATTGACATATTATATTTGACATATTGTTTTTATTTTTTAAGATTTTATTTATTTGATATTGAGAGTGAGTGAGACAGAGAGCACAAGCAGGGAGCAGAGGCAGAGGGAGAAACAGGCTCTTCATTGAGCAGGGAACTGAATGCAGGGCTTAATCCCAGGACCCCGGGATTAAGACCCAATCCAAAGGCGGCCGCTTAACAGACTAAGCCACGAGGTGCCCTGACATACTGTTTTAAATAAAAGTTACTTAAGAAGCAGCCAATGCAGAAAGAAAACTCTGATCCTGCCCACCTTTGTCTCCAGAAAGCAAAAATAAAACTCCCATATGAAAGGTACCCTCCCTATATCAAGAGGTAGAGAGACATCCGTCTCACCAGAGACAGGAAATTCAGAGCGGAGAAGTCTATATAAACAACCCTTGTTACTTTTTAGTAATTTACTACTCCAGCCCAAATTCCGTTTAGAATTCCTTACTAATTGAAGTGCCTGTTAACCTTCAAAATAAAACTGCCAGTTATTTTACCAACAAAAGAGGGTTTATTCGGGAATAGCAGAGAATTGCAATCTGAGACAAGCAAACTACAGTAAAACCATAGGTAAGTCCGTGGAATAAAGGAAAGGAACACTCTATTATAAAGGAAAAGGGAACGTTTTGAAAGCTGTCATAAATAAAAAGTCCATTGAAGTAAACCGAGAGTTGAAGTTTGCTTTTCATTGGCTGGGCCATGACTCTTGTTGCCTGGACCTTGGGGAGCCTTTCATCTTCCTTCATATCCCATAAAGTAGTACCCACGCACTAGGTTTTGCTCTTCCCATTGGGTCTGCAATTCACAATGAGGCGTAGTATATGAGAGCGCCCCCTGCTGGCCTCCCAATTTCATGCTAAGTGAGATTTCCACTTACTGACATTGCACACTCCCTAAATTTTCTTTCTCCTGTCGGTTCCACCCAGACTTATCATCTCTACCTAAAAAGCGCAAAAAGTGCCTGTCTTGGTCATTTCTTTAGGTCTCAATTTCGTTATTGGGCCTCCATGCGCTCGAAATAAAACTTCATTGTTGTTGTTTTTTCCTCCTGTTAAACTGTCTGCTGTCCATTTAATTCTAGAACCAGTGGAAAGACCTTGAAGGGTAGAAGGAAAATTTCTGTCTTCCCCTACCTTAGATCAATCAGCTTCAAAGCACCGGGGCATACCTGTAGTCTGAGGGTCAGGTTTGTTGACCCATTACAATAAGTGAGAACAAACAACGGAGGAATTATGGGACATCTCCAATGAATGGAAAAGGTAGTAATTACAGAGTTTGGAGGAGCGGAAGTGGAGTTTAGGTAAATGATGGTCTGAACAAAGAGAACAAAGTTTCCCAGTGAGTAGAAAAGAAATAGTCACTCAAACAACTTCTGGCTATATTTTATCAAATGCCTTTCAGTACATGTTATAATCATATGGGGTTTTTTCCCCTTTAATTTGTAGCTTTAATGGATTAGGTTAATGTTTCCTGATCTTCTGATTCACTGGTCCCTTCATGGTAGGGTGCTTTCCTTGGATCCATTGCTGCAGTCTATTTGCAATTAAATGATACTTTTCTACAGCTTCCTTTCTCCCTCCTTCCTCTCTTCCTCTCTCCCTTCTTTCCTTCCTTCTTTTTGTATTATATTATCATTGTCAGGCTTTTACATTAATGTGAGCATCAGAAAATAAGAAATTTCCATCTTTTGCTTTAAAAAAAAAAGGGTTCTTATATTTTGCATCTGCAACGACCTGGCGAAAAAATACTGTTTCCTGATCATTTGCAGCTGGCTTTATCTGTATCTGTTATCCCAAGTTGCTGGATGACAGGGCAGATTTTTTACTTCCTTGATCTAGGCAATTTTTTACTACATCACATCCAAGCCAGGCCTTTCCTGTGCCCCCCATAATTTGCCTGCCAACTGTTTCATGAAAATTAAGTCTTCCTCTAACTCTGATGAGGTCAAAAAAGTTCTAAGAGTACTAACAGCAGGAAAAGCAGAGGTCATCAGTGCTTTGCAAATGAAGAAACCCAAGATCAAATGCTTTCTCTTGAGTCTTAACCATATTACAAGGACAAACTCCTACGTGGGGAAAAAAAAAAGTTACACTAGGAGTTATCAAGGTGACTGACCAAGAGCCTAGTAAAGGTAGGGTCAGTCAGACTAGAACGGAACTCGATTTTCTAGTTTTTCTACAGCGGCAAAACTTTCACTAGAAGCAGATGAAATAATAGAGTTAACCCCTGCTGGAAACTGGAGAAGGTCTTTTATTATTGCCTGACAATTTAATTAAACAAAGAAAGCCCCAAGTTATTAGATTATTTTGGGCCAACTGAATTCAGAGCCAAAGACAAATTACATCTGAAAGTCACTGACATTTACACATTATTGGAAATCTGAGGCCATTTCTGCTGTCAGAGATGAGCAAGCACACAAACACTTGTGACACATGGGGAGGGCGGGCCGCAGTATTGCTGTATCTTCTCCTTATTTCAAGTCAAGACCAAGAACTTGCTTGGAAAAATAAATCATTCTGGAGTCTCATCCCAACTCGGTCATGCGTTAACTCTATGTTCTTGGGCAACTACACCTCCAATGCTCCAGTTGGTGGAGTTATGAAGTAGAGATCCCACTTCAAGATGCCTCACGATGAGGAGCACCTGGGTGGCTCACTCGGTTGAACATCCGACTCTTGGTTTCAGCTCAGGTCATGTTCTCAGGGTCCTAGGATCGAGCCCTACTGGGTTCTGCACTCAGTGGGAGTCTGCTGAAGATTCTCTCTTCTTTCCATCTCCCTCTGCCCCTCCCACTGCTCACGTGTGTGCGAGCCCGTGTGCACACGTGCGCATGCGCTCCCTCCCTCCCTCCCTCTCTCTCATTCTAAAATAAATAAATAATTTTTTAAAAAAGAGAGAGACTTAAAAGATGCCTAAACATGAAATGACAACAAAAGTGGAAACACTCTGTGAGCTGTACAACACCACACAATGTAAAGTTATTATTGTCAATGGGTCAAGACCCTGATCCATCTGAGGCAAGTCTTAATGCCAAGAAGAAAGCCAGGCAGCACCAATTTCAAGATAAATCCTACTGTTCCAGGGATAATCCACATATAATATAAATCACTTTTAGAAGTTGTTAGAGTAGGGGTGCCTCAGTGGCGCAGTGGGTTGAGCATCCTGCTCTCTTTCCCCCTCCCCCCTCAAATATATATATATATATTTTTTTTAACCAAAAGAAGTTGTTAGAGCAATCTAACTCAGAAGTTGCTCAGATTAGCAAGAGCTAATCTTGCTCAGAAGTTGTTTCTGAGCAATCCTCTTGATTACACTCACAGTCCAGCACTGAAAGTTAATTTTACTCAGAAAAGAAATGACATGTGAGGAAACCAAAGTGCATCTTGAATCCCTGATCTATGGTTGTCCCATAGAGTGAGCATCTCTACAAAACAAGTTTCCTTGGATCTAATTTTAATGTCCGGTTTCTCACTGGCCCGAGTAGTTAAGTATAAGGCTTGAGGTTTCTAGTTTAAAAGCTGAATGGCAGGGGTGCCTGGCTGGCTCAGTCACAAGAGCACATGACTCTTGATCTCAGGGTCATGAGTTTGAGCCCCACATTGGGCATAGAGATGACCTAAAAATAAATAAACTTTAAAAAAAAGAAATAAGGGCACCTGGGTGGCTCAGTCAGTTAAGCGACTGCCTTCGGCTCAGGTCATGATCCCGGAATCCCAGGATCGAGTACTGCATCAAGGCCCCCAGCTCCATGGGGAGTTTGCTTCTCCCTCTGACCTTCTCCCCCCTCGTGCTCTCTCTCTCTCTCTCTAAAAAAAAAAAGAAAAGAAAAGAAATAAAACCAGGATGCCTGGGTGGCTCAGTCATTAAGAATCTGCCTTCAGCTCGGGTCATGATCCCAGGATCCTGGGATCAATCCCCGTGTCGGGCACTCTTGCTTGGTGGGAAGCCTGCTTCTCCCCTTCCCACTCCCCTTGTTTGTGTTCCCTCTCTCCCTTTGTCTTTCTCTGTCAAATGAATAAATAAAATATTTTTTAAAAATAAAAAATAAAACTGAATGGCAGACAAAAGATTTTGATGTAGAAGTTTAATTTCATTTAAGAATAAAAGAAAAAAAAACAAGAGAGAAAAAAATCAAAAGTGCCTGGATTCACTGTTGTGTCTGTTAAATCACTCTACTAGTACTTAACTCCCAGCAATTTTATACCTTTCCCACACACCCACTACACTTGGAAACGCTCACGTTTCATCTTAATCGAGGATCAAGCAAAACTGACCCTCTGCTCTAAGTCGCGGATAACCACTTTCTTACTCGACTGGACCACTAGTTCCCAAAGACCAGAGGTTGACAGGAGAAGAAAAGAATAAACAGAAGAAAGGGAAAGAGAAGAAGAGCCAGCTTACCTAAACAAAACACCAACACAATGAAGAAGTACCTACCTTGAGGACATTCAGAAAACTGTAAAGATGCATGGCTATACTCTTTTTATAGACTGGCTTCCAGAGCTGCAGATTAATACTGGCACCTAGCACATGTTTTGATCTCATTAAACAGATGTTCCCTTTAATTTTTGTTTTAAGTAGGCTCCACGCCCTGAGCAGAGCCTGAAGTGGGGCTCGAACTCATGACCGTGAGATCAAGACCTGAGCCGAATCAAGAGTTCAATGTTCAACGGACTGGGCCACCCAGGGGCCCGTCCCTTTTTATTTTTGGCTCAAAGATAATCCTTAGAAAATCCTAGTCATCAAAAGAAAAAAAAATCCTAGCCATCAATAGCCTACTGTGGAAAAAGCTGATAAAATCCTACTCAGGTCCGTAGTTTAGTTAGTAGGATTATACGAATGTTGACTTCTTATTTTTGACAAATATACATAGTTACGTAAGATGTTCACATTGGAGGTAGCAAGGTAAAAAGTACACAGGAACTCTGTATTATCTTTCCAACTTTTCTCTAAACTTATTTCAAAAAAAAGAAAAATACAGCAACCAAACTGTTGCCCGGCACTGTGTTCTGCAAGGCAAGGGATGGCCTCCCACAGCTGGGTAGCCCTTCCCTTGTCAGCTGCACTGCCTCCACGGTCAATTCTGGACTATGAAGCAGCATCCAATCCAGACTACACCTCTGGAAAATGGCTTCCCTGATGAGGCAGAATACTTCTAGGTGCACGGCTCTGTCCATGATGGGAGGGAACAAAGAGCTCTGAGAGACTTGTCTCTGCCTGTCTCACTCCCACCCCCTCCAGCATGAACTGGATTCTAGAGTCCATCTAGAGAGCCTCAGAAGGAATGAGAAGATTGCTGGAGAAACCTTTGCTACTGGACAGACTGTTAGCCCCTTCTCTCCTCTTGCAAATGCTCCATTCAAGAAAGCCCATCTGCCACTCGACTGCCCATTTGGGACAAATGCCAACAGGGTGACTCACAGGCAGAGTTCTCCTCTGACACTCGTTGGCAGTCTCTCTTGATGGCTAGATTTCCTGCTTAAGCAGATCTCATGGCACTTGGCAATATCCTTAACACCCTTGAATTGAAGCACTCCCACTAAGAATTCATAATGATAATCCAATGACAAGATCCCTATAAAAGACCTTAGTGGGAGTTTTACTAAGTGGAGGTATTTTGTGCTAGATGACTTTTAGCTAATTACTTCCTTAAGATGGTAGATTACTTATCCCTCTTTGTCTAAAAGTTTCTGCCTCAAGTTTGGGATATTAGTATTATATTAGTATTAAAGCTAACATTCTCTACTACACAACCTCAATACATTCTGTAGCTTTTCTTAATATGTAAAATAGTTTTTATTTTTTAAATTTATTTATTTGAGAGAAGGGGGGGCAGACTCCACGCTGAGCATGAAGCCCTATGACGGGCTCAATTCCATGGCTCTGAGATCATGACCTGAGCCAAAATCAAGACTCAGACGCTTAACCGACTGAGACACCAGGGCTCAGGCCCTGAAAGGAGTTTTAAAACCTCTTGGTTAGGTCTTGCTTATTGGCAAGCTCTGTTACTAGGCTGTCCGTGTAACTCAGTGAAAGCTTTTTACTGGAAAGGTAAATATCTCAGACTAAATCAATCAACTGTTCCCAATCACTTAAAAACTTGATTCTTTATCCATCTGATATATATAGAAGGAAAACCATATAAAGACACAATGAATAGGGGGGAAAACAGGGTAAGCTAATGTTTTATATCATTCACCAGAAGATGCAAGGGGTGCTGGGATAATCACGAAGGATGAGACAAGCTCCCTGCACTTGTGGAGCTTACAGACTTACTTGTAAGGGAGAAAGGGCAAAATCTGCTCAACATGGACATCAAAATAATGATGTGGTTATAGATGCTGCACATTAAAGTAAGGCGGAAGGCAGGAGAAATCTACCTTGGAATGGGCTGTCAGGAGAGGCTTCTCTGGGAAGATGGCATTTGAGCTGAGACCTAGAGGAAAGAAAGAAGCAGCCTGGCCAAGATGGAAGGCAGAAATCTGCCACAGCTCACGGAAACCCCTGGGGAGGGAACACTGGGCACATGGAGCAAGTGAAAACAAGTAGGGCAACAACACACCATGCAGGGGCAAGTGGCCCATGACTGGCGGAGAGGTAGGATTAGGGACAAAGGATGTGGGCCCTGCAGGTCATGGGATGCAAGTTGCTTTCTGTTCCAGGTACAAACAGAAGCCAAGGAAGAGCTTCAAGCTGGGGGGGGTGACATGATCTGTTTCAAGAAGGTTCCTTTTGGGGCACTTGGGTGGCTCAGTTGGTTAAGCATCTACCTTCACCTCAGGTCTGGGTCCTGGGACAGAGCCCCGAGTCGGGAATCCCTACTCAGCAGGGAATCTGCTTCTCCCTCTCTTCTTCTGCCCCTGCACCCCCCCACCCCCGCTCATGCGCTCCCTCTCTCTCTCTCCCTCTCTCAAAGAAATAAAGAAAATCTTTTTTAAAAAATGGTATTCAGGGGCGCCTGGGTGGCTCAGTGGGTTAAGCCTCTGCTTTCAGCTCGGGTCATGATCTCAGGGTCCTGGGATCGAGCCCCATGTCAGGCTCTCTGCCCAGCAGGGAGCCTGCTTCCCCCTCTCTCTCTGCCTGCCTCTCTGCCTACTTGTGATCTCTCTCTCTCTGTCTGTCAAATAAATAAATAAAATCTTTTAAAAAATCATATTCAGAAATCAATGATAAAGAACTCAAGAATATTCTAACCAAAAAGACGTGTTTCTAAAAGATAAGTTGGATGACATGGGGAAGGGACAGGTGAGAGCAGTTTCTAAAGGAAAGAATTATCCATGCCCATGATTCTCTGTCTGAACCCATTTGTCTTGTGTTAGTGAGGATGTATCAGGAAGTATAAGTAGACACAGACACACACACACACACACACACACACACACATAGTAATTTGGTGACTTGGGGACTATTTCTGATGCCATAGAACTCCAAAGTGTTATAGATATTATTAAAAATAATAATAATAATAAATTCAAGGGGTACCTTATGGCTCCACGGGAAGAGCATGTGACCCTTTATCTCAGGGTCCTAAGTTCAAGCCCCATATTGGTCATAGAGAATTCTAAAAATCAATCCATTCATCCATCAATCAATCAACTTTTAAAAAAAAGAATAAATTCAATAAATATACTAGTCACTGTGAAACACTATACTAGGCACCATGAAATGTTATGGACTGTATATGAGTAGGAGGCATGGTGATGGTTTACAGCGACGGGCAAAGGTGCAAAGAAGGCAAAGAGTGTCTATCGTGTCATATATTGTTAGCATCCGTTATTTCACTGAGCCCTTACAAGCCCACTGTGAAACAAAAATCACAGTGTGGGGCACCTGGGTGGCTCAGTGGGTTAAAGCCTCTGCCTTCGGCTCAGTTCATGATCTGGTCCTGGGATCGAGCCCCACATCGGGCTCTCTGCTCAGCAGGGAGCCTGCTTCCCTCTCTCTCTCTGCCTGCCTCTCTGCCTACTTGTGATATTTGCCTGTCAAATAAATAAATAAATAAATAATCTTTTAAAAATCACAGTGTTCTTTTTAGTAATGAAGACCAAAGCTTAAGGATATTATGTCTTGCGCCTGATTCATGCTTCTCGTAGAACAGGAGAACCAGAATGTCAGCCCACATCTGTCTGGTTCCAAAGCTGGTCTGTGCTCTCTCCTTTGTTCCACGAAGCCCACAAGGAACCTACTGAGGGTATTCAAATCTTAGCACAAATATAGATATTTATGCCACCAAGGTTTAGAAGTACTATAAAATGGCCCTCTCCCCCTCTTTGGCAGCAGGGCGGCTCAGTTAAGCGTCTGCCTTCAGCTCACGTCATGATCTCAGGGTCCTGGCACTGAGCCCCACGTCAGGCTCCCTGCTCAGCAGGGAGTCTGCTCTGGTTCTCCTTCTCTCTCTGCTTGTGTGTGCTCTCTCTGTCAGATAACTAAATAAAATCTTTTTAAAAAATCAAGGCATACGGTCATCCCTCAAAATTTTCAGCCAATCTTGATGGAAAGGTAAGACTAGGGAAGAGTCATTGAAAGTCAGTCTCTCTTCCTCCCCAACACCTTGGACATTTCATCACATCCACCAGGAAAAAAAAAAACAAAACAGGACTCTGGCATTACCACAAGATAGACAGGTCATGGTAACAAGAAGCACATATATTCAATTGTGTGGGACTACAAATCAGTTTTGCTGGCAAATATTGAATCTTTGAGGTTCCCTGAAGCACGACATAAACCCGATACTAAATTAAGTAAACATATTTTTTCCATGGGAAAGGAAGGGTAGGTTTGGGTCTTGCTATGTTAAATACGATTTTAGCTAAGTACAAATTTCAGGAGCAGTGATAAGGTGTTAAAATCCATAGGAAGTTTTTTGCCTCTGGTAAAGCAGGGACTCCCTAGGGGACATCATTTATCATTCAAACACAGAAAGGGCAAAGCAAATTATTCCCGGCTTTTTTAATATCATGAAGGTGGCACAACTTTATGAAAATTACACTATTTTAAATGCAGAGTTTCTAGCAATTCCACAAAACCTGGAAATGTTGAATCTTTATTCTCTCTGAATTGCTCGTCTCCTTGCTCTCTGTGTCTCACAAGATCAAGTCAGACTTTTGGAAGGACCCAAGGACTCCTTTCTCATGAATATTCATATATAAGCATGCCTCACCCCCACTCCCCATCATAGTGGATCGTTGCATTAGTTAACCTAGCACTGAATAAAAATTAATCCCAAAACCTGATGGCCTCAAACAACAAATATGTAAAAGTTTCTGTGTCAAAAATTTGAGAGGGGCCTAGTGGGTGGTTCTGATTCAGGGACTGCCCTGAGGTCACAGTCAAGGTGCTGGCCAGGGCTAAAGTCAGCCTATACTCAAAGAGAAGTAAAGCCTGTGGCTAGAGGATCCAACTCCAAGCTCACTCATGTGACTGTTGGCCAAAGGCCTTAGCTCACACCTCATGGGTCATACCATAGGGCTAGTTGTGTCCTCACAACATGGCAGTTGCTTTCCCCAAAAGGCAATGATCCACGACAGAGAGAAGAAAAGAGGAAACCACAGTGCGATTATGACGCAGTCTTAGAAGTTAGATAGCATCACTCCTGCCATGTTATTCATTAGAAATAAGTCTCTAAGTCCAGCCGACATTCAACGAGGAGGAAATTCAACGCCACATCTTAAAAGGAGGAGCATTGAAGAATTTGTGGACCTATTTTGAAAACACCATTACCACCCGCAGCAAAAACAAGTGCCTTTCTCCGCGAAGCAGAGGAAGTTTCTACTAAATGTTACTAGTGTTGTCTTGTGCTTGCTAGTTAACAGTAGTGAGTTGCTTAGTAAGAAAACAAAATAATGGTGACCTACTCTATCATGTGGGACATCATTTTGATGCAACTGTGGCCATCATCATGATCAGGCAAGCTATCCCAGAATCCCAGAGGTTACAGAACAAGCAAGAGTCACAAACTAAATTATGATAAAAATAACAAATACATAGTTTATGTAATCAGTTTAAGATACAGTGAGGAACAAGAGGGAAGAGATAGGATAGCTCAATAGACTTAGAATAAGATACAAGCAGGGTGGAAGGACCACCCATCTAAATCCTTAGAATGTTCTCCTTTTTCTCTTCTCTCCATCTCTCCCTCTCTCCACCCCCCCCCACCCACATCAGCCTTCCCTCACTGATGGTGTAGTTATAAACCACAAACTGAAGACTCCTGACACCAATGGTATACACTTGTTGGAAAGCTACAGGGACAAAGAAGTGAGGACACAGAGCTTGTCAATGAGCCTACTCAACAGCAATGAGATTCATTTGTTTTTCTTGGGAAGAACACATATGAGGCCATAACTGTACCCTACAGGATGTTTGTTACCAATGGGTGGCCAATTTGGGGTGATATAACTGTCAACCAGAGGCAGCATGATCGTGACTGGGTCTTCCTCTTGCCATCACCACCCTCTATGCATAAGAACAGTCTTGTCTATTTGACTATATATTCCATTTATCTTATCTTTTGACACATCTTTTTTTAAAGATTTTATTTGTCAGAGAGAGAGAGAGAGAGCACAAGCAGGGGGAGCAGCAGGCAGAGGGAGAAGCAGGCTCCCCACTGAGCAGGGAGCCCAATATAGGGCTCGATCCCAGGACACCGGGATCATGACCTGAGCCGAAGGCAGACACTTAACCGACTGAGTCACCCAGGCGTCCCATAACCCATCTATGAGATGAGTAACTTACTACCCCAATTTAAAACCTCTTACAATTCAGCATCTCTGTGTGGACCAATAAAGAATTTTGCCTGTTATCTTATGAGCTGCTAGCTTACTATTTATGCTTACCATTTGTTATGACTTTCATCTATCCCAATTACTTTCTTTTCTATAGCAGAACTGAACCACTGAATTAGACTATAAATATGAATGACAGCAGTTGTTTCATTCTCTAATATTACCCCAAGCTCCACATTTTCCACCGTTCCTAAAAGCAGACAATCTGTTCTTAACTGGGGGACTCTGTTTTCTCCCAATATGGATTCAGATTGTATGATCTCTAAAAGAAATGAATGGGAGCACTTACGAGAGGTACTTAGGTCACTGAGCATTGGAGCTGCTTGACTGGCAGCTCTCCTGGACAACAGTAGGTCTTGCTATTCATATTCACATCCCCTACCCGCCCCCCACTGCCTGTTGACCAACCAGTGAAAAACACCAAGGTCTACGCAGAATAATGCAGGATACTTAGTGGATGAATTCAGGAACCAGACAGGATCCAGAGACCCTCTTACAGGGTGAGTTCTCTGGAAACAGATGCCATGACAGAGTCTGCGGTGCAAGATGCTTATTAGCAATCAATATGTTTGAAAGGAAGGGGGAGCAGAAGGAGAAGCTTAGGTACAGAACAGGCTTGATACAGCCTCATTCAATCCCAAGGGAATCTTTGAAGACAGAATTGCCCGCCAAGGAGCGAGCGACTATCTGGCTCCATCAGTAGAGCATGTGACTCCTGATCTCGGGATGTAAGTTCAAGCCCCATGTTGGGTAGAGTGATTACCTAAAAATAAAATCTTCAAAAATACTGTACACCAGAGTTGTCTCCCATCCAGCCAAAGTCTCAGGGCCTTTAGACCAACCATTGCCTCCCTCAGCCATCAGATGTGGGCTGCCCCGGAAGGGCCTGACCTCCACAAGGCTGCTCTTCAAAGATGAGGTCAACCCTGGAAGTGTTCAGAGAGCTGGCAGCTGCCTGCTAACTGTCCTCCTCACCACTGGGTAGCAAATCTTTCCTTGAAGAAGGACCCAGGCGGCACATCTCTGTGTTGAACACAGAGGTAGAACTTTCCCTGTGAAATGGGATGTGGTTTTCTTGACAAGGAGGAGAGAGGATTCAGACAGAGATTCGAAGCAGAGGTCAAACCTAAGGGTAGAAAAGCCAACTGGCAGGGAGGGGAAGCTGGCGAAGTGTGGCCTTTTCCAGGGGAAGACCAAGGTCTCTGTACATCTCTCAGGAAATGACAAGTCAAATGAAGCAAGAACTTTAATTTCTATCTCTGCTCTCTGTTCCTCTTTTCTAAAAATGCTTTATCCCTTTAGGGACACAGTAGCCAGAGAATATCCCTCATATCTCTGAGAGAAAAAAACAATGGGATTTCAGGCCCTGGAAATCTTCGCACAGTTAAGCCAGATGCCACAGGATGCACTAAGCCTCTTAAAAAAATGTTTTGGAGAGAACATATGCCAAAAATAAGACCAAGCCTTCTTCTGGGTCTATTTATAAATAAGCAAATGATACCTCTTAAGAAAGGGAGGGACCCCAGTGAAATCCTGGTTTACTTAACAAACTTCCCATATTGTGGACTAAAGTAGCTTCTTCTGAAATGTTCGCCTAAGAACCAGAGTTCTAAATTTTCTAAATTTTCAGTTCTAAATTTTCAGTTCAGTCACAGGTTCCTATCCACGGTGGGTGGATTAGTCAGGACACAGAAGCAAGTAATTCCTAAACTCTCAGGAGTTTAACAAAACAAAAGATTATTTCCCATTCAAATAAGACAGTAACACTCAGCGGGAGACTGTGCTACACGAGTAAGTCCCTCAACTAATAAGACCTCCACCATCTTGAAGCTCTGCCATTCGGAAAACATGTCTTCTACTCAGTTCCACATGAGACTCATGATCTGGAATCCAGTCACATACACGAAACCTAAACACAATGGAATCTGGGGATTGGAATCATCTTGTGTATCCAGATACTGTAAGGTGAAAGGGGATTTGACACAATGAGAATTGTGTCACAATTCTCATTGTGACAGAGACACATTGTGTCTCTGACACAATGAGAATAGCTGGCTGTCAGGTTCTGCACAAGAACCTGGTGAACCCCCAAACCCCCTGGTCAGGTGCTCTTACTTTTGTCTGGGTTGAATATTCTCAGACATGGAACTACATACTAACAACACTGAATAACTGCTTTTGGAAAGGGGACATTAAATTGTATTTTTGAGACAAATTGGCACCTAGCTTATCTATAGACCTTGAAATTGTTGAGGTATAAAATGCAGAGCACAGGGACATCTGGGTGGCTCAGTTGGTTAGGGGTCTGCCTTCAGCTCAGGTCATGATCCCAGGGTCCTGTGATCAAACCCCACATTAAACTCCTTGCTCCATGGGGAGCCTGCTTCTCCCTCTCCTTCTGCCTGCCACTCCCCCTGCTTGTGATCTCTCTCTCTCTCTCTCTCTCTCTGACAAATAAATAAAATATTTTTTAAGAAATACTAAGCATAACTAAAAAACTCCATTAAGGGGCGCCTGGGTGGCTCAGTGGGTTAAAGCCTCTGCTTTCAGCTCAGGTCGTGATCCCAGAGTCCTGGGATCAAGCCCCGCATCGGGCTCTCTGCTCCGCAGAGAGCCTGCTTCCTCCTCTCCCTTCCTGCCTGCCTCTCTTGCCTGCTTGTGGTCTCTGTCTGTCAAACAAGTAAATAAAATCTTTTAAAAAAAAATAAAATAGGGATGCCTGGGTGGCTCAGTTGGTTGGACGACTGCCTTCGGCTCAGGTCATGATCTGGAGTCCTGGGATCGAGTCCCGCATCGGGCTCCCAGCTCCACGGGGAGTCTGCTTCTTCCTCTGACTTTCTCCTCGCTCATGCTTTCTCTCACTGCCTCTCTCTCAAATAAATAAATAAAATCTTAAAAAAATGAAAAATAAAAAAATAAAAAACTCCGTTAATATGTTCAGGCACTAATAATATTTTAGAAGGAGTCTTGGCCATTTCAAGAAAACCAGACTCAAGGGGACTGGTGGTCTGTCAAAACACCAAGGAGCAAGATAACCGATTCCTCAGAAGATAGGGTAGCTCCCTGAGGTAGTTTCTGTGAACTATCTTTTAAAACTATGAGTAAACAGAATGTTTCCAGGACATTCATGCCATCTGAACACATGGATAAATTCGGCATCTGAATATCTTTTATTCACTCTATCTCTTTCTCAGTTCAGTAAAACCATGATGAGAAGTTGAATCACTGTACTATACACCTGAAATGAATGTAACATTGTATGTCAATTTTGCTCAATGTACCATTTTATAATGTAACATTGTGTCAATTTTACTCAAATAAAATTTATTTTTGATAAGTTTTTTTAAAGATTTTATTTATTTTGTCTGAGAGTGTGCGCGCACATGTACATGCGCAAGCGTGAGGGGGGAAGGGGCAGAGAGAGAGAGAGAGTCTCAAGCAGGCTCTGCGATAAGCATGGAGCCCGACTCAGGGCTCGAGCCCACAAGCTGTGAGATCATGACCTGAGCCGAAACCAAGAGTTGGATGCTCAGCCGACTGAGCCACCCAGGGGCCCCCAAATAAAAAAAAAATTTAACGCAAAATATGAATAAATAAAACCATGACAGACAGGTACCAGCACGTTTTCTTGCTGAAACAAGTAGATGATTTACTTTCACTCTGCAAATATTCTAGGTACTCAAGCCTAAATATCTGCAACTTGCTACAGTAAGAGACAACCAGTTATATTCAGCCAAGATGAGTTTTCTGCCACCAACGCAATTGAAAATTCTTTTTAACAACGTATACAAGTTTTCCCTTTTTGCTTTAAAAAATCCTGACTTTTGCTCCCTAAGTGGGACACTCTTTGGGTTGCTACCCAAATCTGTGTACCTCGAATTCCAATTCTTTAATCCCAAATGAAAGTTCTCGCTAAATTATTGCCTCCTGACAACTCAGATTGAAAAGTTCATGCATCATGAACCTTACTTTGTATAGAAGGATACAGGTAATTAAATAAATGGCTTTAACAAAATCATGTACATGCCATTATTGGAGGAGAATTAAAGGAATATGTGGCAGGAATACCTAAACTAGAGAAGGCAATCAAGAAAGGTTTTATGTAGGAAGTGGTTTTCCAGCCTGATAGAGGATGCTGCAGACCATTGAGATAATAGAGGGGGTGCCTGGGTGGTTCAGTCAGTTAAGCATCTGCCTTCAGCTCAGGAGTCATGATCCCTAGGTCCTCAGACTGAGCAAGGCATCAGGCTCCCCAATCAGCAGGAAGCATGCTTCTCCCTCTCCCACTCCCCCTGCTTGTGTTCCATCTCTCGATGTCGCTCTCTCTGTCAAATAAATGAATAAATTCTTTAAAAAGAGAGATAATAGAGGAAACGGAGCAGTAATGGTCAGGAAAATGAACAAATTTATTCAAGACCTGCTGCATGAATTTCTAGTGCCTACATTCAAATGATGACATTTTGATGGCAGTGGGAGGAATCTTGTCTGGAGCTCACATGACAGATCTGACTTGGGAGTCCTCACCCTGGAAGCCAGAGGACAAAATGAGTTCACCCACTCAGAGAACACATAATAAGAGAAACTGCCAAGAGCAACGTCATGAAAGACTAAAAAAAACACCTGGAAACAAGTAGAAGAAAAGGAGTCAGAGTGCTGCCAGAAAAGCAGGTAGAAACCCAGGAGCATGGTGCTCCTTCTAGAAGCAAAATGAAAGAGCGCTTCATGGAAACAGGGAATAAGGAAGGCTACTAAAAGCCAAAGAAAATGATAACTAAGAAATGTGCATTCGATTAGCAATAAGCAGCTGATTGATAAACAGAAAAATCAAGATTGCGCCGAGTACAGAGCCAGAATACAGATCGGTAAGGAGTGGGAGCTGAACTTGGAAAAACATCAAGTACAAGCAACTTGCTCTAGAAGTCTGGCTGTGAAAGAGGGTCGAGAGAGCTAGAGAATGAGAGAACAAGGAAATGAGAAGGAACTGAAGAAGCAAGAGGTGAAGCAGGATGGGACAAAAAGAGACCTTTTCATACAAGCCTAGGTGAGGACAGTCGCCAGGGAAACACACTCCTCACAGGGAAGAAAGTGCTCCAGAAAATGAACAGTTATTACAAACTTATATACTTTTTTACATCTTGTAAAAACTTGGAAGTTTATAGACTGGCATACAGGCAGGAATCAGGAGTTTTAACATCAAGGAAGGCAGGGAGTAGGAGCATTGATGGCTATCTCGAGGACAAGATGGGTTTTCTTTCAGGCCACTCATTTTAAAAGCAGGTGCACAACCTATGCATCGTGGGCCATACAACAGGCTTTTGGTGTTTTTTTTTTTTTTTAAGATTTTATTTGTTTATTTGACAGAGAGAGAGAGATCACAAGTAGGCAGAGGCAGAGAGGCAGGCAGGAGAGAGGCGGGAGCAGGCTCCCTGCTGAGAGCCCGATGGAGGGGGGGGGCTCAATCCCAAGACCCTGAGATCATGACCGGAGTGCCCCAGGCTTTTGGTTTAGACAAAGGTTATGTACAGTCATGCTCACTTGGAAGGTAATCTAAAATGGCTTCCCTCTGTCTCAGGCTTTTGGGAGTTTTTTTCTTGCATCACTCTTTAATGGGAGAAACTTAAGCACATTTACATTTTGATGGAAAGAGAGCTTAAAAAAGAAGAGGTTAAAAATAATGGCGGGGGGGGGGGATGCAGAGATGGAGAGGAAGAGAATAAAAATAGCCAGAAATGATACGAATTAAAAAAGAGACAAGCCCAAGGTGGAGTGATTAAAAAATGATAATAAAGGAGTCATTTGACAGCTAACCAAATTTTATTTCAGCTTCAACCTCTCTCAGGAATGTCACCTTGTGACAGTGGATCTGAAATTCCCTGATCAGCACTAGGGAGGCATAATCTGCAGGTTAAAAACCCTGTTGTTTTCTTCCCCACACCACCACACCCCCAAAAGCAGCCCCCCGGGGCCTGAAACAATCCTTTTTCTTTTGCCAGTGACTTCCTTTCTCTGCCCTCCTGCCTATAAACACCTTCCATTTTGTACAACTCCTCAGAGCATCTCTCCGCTTGCTAGATGAGACGCTGCCCGTTTCCTGAACCGCTTTATAATGCCCATTAGATCTCAGATTTACTCAGCTGAGTTTTGTTGTTTCACAATACTAAAAGAGAGCACAGGTTCTACTAGAACAGGAAGTAATGAGGGGCACCTGGCTGGCTCCAATGGTGGAGTATGCAACTCTCCATCTTGGGGTTGAGTTCTAGCCCCACCCTGGGTGCAGAGATTACTTACAAATAAACAAACTTTTTTTAAAAAGTACCACCTGATGGTAAAGAATATTCATTTATTTAACAAACATTCAGCTAGTACTAGAGTAGATATTACGAGGATACTTCAATGAAAAACATAATGCCTTAATTTTATGAACAGGGGCGGGGGGGGAGAGCACCCCCCCACTCAGTAAATGGCAGCTCCACCATTCCACCATTGATCTAGTTGCTCTGAGGAGAAACCTAGGAGTCAGCCTGAACTCCTGCTTTCCCCTCAGCTGTTCTCTGCCACCTTCCTCCCCTCTGCATGCACGTGCAGAGGTACGCACTGTACACATAAAGCGCATGCGCACGTACGCAAGTGCGCATGTAAGCACATGCACAGGTAAGCACGCGCGCATGTAAACACATGCCCACATATGCACACGCACACAACCACCAACTCACTGGGAAGCCCTGTCAATTCTAATTCCAAAACAGGTCTGGAATGTGACTGCTATTTCCATCTCCATTACTTCAACCTTGGTCCACACCACCAGTACTTTTCATATGCACTACATATGCATTATTCTGTTAAAGAATTTTTTTTAAAAAATCAACTGAGTAAAGGTTAAAGGATTATTTGGCTTTATTCAGTTGTTCAGTTGGGCGGCATCCAGTCTAGATAGTAGAAAGGCATTCTAAAGACAAGAGATTTTATTAGCAGAAGGGAGTAGGAACAAGGAAGTCAAAAGTCAGATTGGTTATTGCAAGACTACTTTCCTTACATGGGATGGTAGGGATTTATCAAGCCGACCACCTAACTTGGGTTACTCAGGCAATTCCTGATTGGCTCGTTTAAGATTCCAACTCGGGGGCAGCCAAAACTTTTAAGGCTCAGTTTGGTGACATGGGGCTTAGCAATGAGCAACTCCATTCCTGCTGTGTAGTCTTTTAACACCCCCTAACTTGTCTTCTCTTCATATCCATTCCTATCTCTTTCCACCCACTTTCCACACAGGGGCTAAAACATAGATCACATCATTATATGTCCCCATGTACAATCTTCCAACTGGGTCCAACTGCTCAGAAAATAAAATCCAAATCCTCGCCATGCCCTGTAAGACCATGAATATTCTCCTTCTCACCTTTCCAAATTCATCCTTACTACCTTTTCCTTGTTCAAAACATCTCCTCCACAAGGGCCCCATCTAAGGTCCTAAAATATGCTATATTCTATTATCAACTCCCAGCCTTTGAGCTTCCTGTTTCTCTGCATAGGGCATGTTTCCCTAGCTTTTTGCATGGCTTTCTCTTACTCAACTTCAGTCTCACTCCTGAAAAACACATGTCTGGGCAATTCCATGAAAAGTGTCTCACTTTCTTCCCTAGGGATGCCTGGCTGGCTCAGTTGGTAGAGCATGAGACTCTTGATCTTGGGGCTGGGAGTTTGTGCCCCATATGGGGTGTAGAGATTACTCAAATAAGTTAGTTTTTAAAAAAATAAAAATGGGGCGGGACACCTGGGTGGCTCAGTTGGTTGAGCGGCTGCCTTCGGCTCAGGTCATGATCCCAGCATCCTGGGATCGAGTCCCACATCGGGCTCCTTGCTCGGCGGGGAGCCTGCTTCTCCCTCTGCCTCTGCCTGCCACTCTGTCTGCCTGTGCTCGCTCTCTCTCTCTCTCTCTGACAAATGAGTAAATAAAATCTTTTAAAAATAAATAAATAAATAAATAAAAATAAAAATGGGGCACCTGGGTGGCTCAGTTGTTGGGTGTCTGCCTTCCGCTCAGGTCATGGTCCCAGGGTCCTGGGATGGAGCCCCACTATGGGCTCCCTGCTCTGCAGGAAGTCTGCTTCTCCCTCTCCCACTCCCTCTACTTGTGTTCCCTCTCTCACTGTGTTTTTCTCTGTCAAATAAATAAATAAATATTTAAATAAATAAATAAAAATGATGAGGTGCCTGGGTGGCTCAGCTGCCTAAGCGGCTGTCTTCGACTCAGGTCATATTTCTCAGGGTCCTGGGATCAAGCCCCGCACTGGGCTCCCTGCTCAGCATAGACTCTATTTGTCCCTCTCCCTCTGCTCCTCCCCAACTTGGGAACATTTGCGCTCTCTCTTTCAGTACTAAATAAGTAAATAAATAAATAAAATCTTCCAAAAAATAAAAATAAAAGTGAAAAATCAATTTTTAAAAATTGTCTCACTTTACTCCCTATCTCAGCACTTTAATGATTCCCATCATAACACTTACGACAATCTGTAGTACTTTTATGTGTTTCCTTTTGTTGTCTGTCGCCCCCACCTGAATTCTATGAGGGCAAGGACTGTGTATGTCTTGTCCTCAGTTCTTAGAATAGTGCCTGGCATACAGCAAGTATAAAAAATGTAGCTTGAATAAATGAACTGATGAAAAACAACAGACCAAGAAAGCAGAATCAAAATGTACTGAACGACATGAAAGTTCTGAGGGCCTAAGAAGAGATGATACATTCTCCTCATTAAATAAACATAATTACAATGAGATAACACTTTAAGCAAAACTAATCTGTGCTCCTAGAAGTCAGGAGGATGATTTCTCTTGGGAGGGGCGCATGAAGTGACTACAAGGGAGCATGAGTCAGGCTTCTCGGGTGCTGGTAATGTTCTGTTTCTTTATTTGGCTGCTAACTACCTGGTTGTGTTCAGTTTGTGCAATTTTCTGGATATTCAGTGTATTTCAGTAGAAAGTTAAACTTGAGAAGAAACACAGTGTAGGGGCGCCTGGGTGACTCAGTGGGTTAAAGCCTCTGCCTTTGGCTCAGGTCATGATCTCAGGGTCCTGGGATCGAGCCCCGCATCGGGCTCTCTGCTCAGCAGGGAGCCTGCTTCCCCCTCTCTCTCTGCCTGCCTCTCTGCCTGCCTGCGATCTCTATCTGTCAAATAAATAAATAAAATCTTAAAAAAAACACACAGTGTATATGGAGGACATGATATCAAAGTACAATGGCTGCTATTCATAATGGTGGCCCAAGTCATCAAAAAGATTATATTTAGGGGCAGCTGGGTGGCTCAGTTGGGTAAATGCCTGCCTTCAGCTCAGGTCATGATCCCAGGGTCCTGGGATCGAGTCCCACATCAGGCTCCCTGCTCAGCGGGGAGCCTGCTTCTCCCTCTCCCTCTGCTTGCTGCTGCCTACTTGTGCTT
Organism: Mellivora capensis; assembly: GCA_004024625.1. Classification (NCBI taxonomy): domain Eukaryota; kingdom Metazoa; phylum Chordata; class Mammalia; order Carnivora; family Mustelidae; genus Mellivora; species Mellivora capensis. Next base: position 35,061 of record PISX010006532.1, on the reverse strand, counting down.
TCTATCTCTCCATCAAATAAATAAAATCTTTTAAAAAAAGATTATGTTTCTTGGGAACTACTTTCAAAAAACTTCAATGTGTTATGTATAGTGTAGTTTCTAAAAAATTTCTAATGTATAGCGTATATTATGTATAATGTAGTTTTTTAAAAAGATTTTATTTATTTGTCAGAGAGCGAGCGAGAGAGAGAGACCATGCGTGTGCACAAGCGGGGGGAACAGCAGGCAGAGGGAGAAGCAGGCTCCCCGCTGAGCAGGGAGCCCAATGGGGGGGCTCGATCCCAGGACCCTGGCAGCATGACCTGAGCCAAAAGCAGGCGCTTAACTGACTGAGCGACCTAGGCGTCCCTATAATGTAGTTTTCTGAAAGATTTCCACTCAAAATCGGTAACATTATGCCACCTATTAGATGGATCTGTTACCCGAAAAACTGACTCAAATGGAATGCCTTGTGCTTCAGTGATGCCATTAGAAAAACCACAAGAACCAAAATAGGATACTGCTCCCATTTTTACAGAAGAGAACACTGAGGTTCAGGGAAGTTACCAGATTTCCTTACAGCTGCAAACGGAGAAAGTGCGATCAAGTTCCTCTGACTCCAGGAACAGTGGGGTATGCTTCTTACCACTCTTGGTGTGAGTACATGGAAATCTGGAAGAGAAAAGGCAGTGGGGTTGGGTTAGGCCCTCTGAGGGAGAAAGGTCTGTTAAGATGCTCTGTAGGTGGTCCCCATCTTCAGCGCTTGCCTTGACATGTCCCATGACTCCCCCTTACTTCCTCTGAGTGGCACTTGGCATTCTTTGGAAGCATGAATACTATTCTTCAACAGGTTTCACTAAGCCTTACCATAGATACAGCTAGGCTCTCAGAAGAACCATCTTTTATTTCCAGGGGCCTCTGGTACATCTATCTGTTCCTTGGTTGTAGACAGTAATAAATACAAACAGAAAGATCCCTGCAAAATGACTACCTTCTGTTGGGGCCTAGAAATCTCACCTCAAAGCTGGTAGAAACATTTGAGCTAATGCTTGAGTAGCAACTCCTTCAACATCCAAGTTCTAGACTGATTGATTTAGGATCTGATCAAGGACTATCCGGTCCAGCATGAGTGAAGATGTGGGATGTCAGAGGGAAAAAAAAAAAAAAGATGTGAGGCCCACTTTGGTATACAGCAGTCCTGGGACTGGGATCCTATCAGATCTGGAGGGCTTGGTGCAGACCTCTTCCTGGGGCAATAAGATGACTATGTGTAATTCACACAAAGCCCATACAGTCACGGAACCCCCATGCGGGTCTCAGAAATGGCAATCCTATATCTCAGGAAGAACCTGAACTCCATCTGAAGTTCTAAGGTAGCGCTAGATAGGACCAAGAATGCGAAGAAGACCTGAGACCAGATTAGGTTTAACAAAGCCACACTCAACCTCTCAGGCCTGTGGGAGACCAGATATGGCAGAGAAATCATTCTTCACCCCCAAAGAATTCTAAGTCTTGCCAGGGTTTTCAATCCTGTTGTGATCCATTATCCCAGATTCCACTTTGAGGACTGAGACATTCATTGTCCCAACTGCTGGGAATGTTGGCGGCTGGTATCTCTCTGCTGAGGCCTCTCCAGGAGTCACCAAAAGCCAGAAAGAATCAACTACCTCAAGGTCATGCTCTTTTTCTTGGAGTAGACCTCATCCACTGGTGGATCAAGGTTAGAGTGGAAAGACTGGTCCTCTTATCTCAGGGTCAATAGCAGGGTCACCCCAGCTTCAGAGCTCCCTGGGAGATGAGCTGAGCACTTTGCTCTGTCTCCAGCACAGTTCGCCGCCACCAGGCCTTGCTCCTTCACTTTCCCAGATGTGGATCCTGGGAGTGGTCCCAAATACACTTCTTTTTTTTTTTTTAAAGATTTTATTTATTTATTTTTGAGAGAGAGGCAGTGAGAGAGCATGAGCGAGGAGAAGGTCAGAGGGAGAAGCAGACTCCCCATGGAGCTGGGAGCCTGATGCGGGACTCGATCCCAGGTCTCCAGGATCATGACCTGAGCCGAAGGCAGTCGTCCAACCAACTGAGCCACCCAGGCGTCCCCCAAATACACTTCTATATGCTAAACCTTACTTACACTAAGCTCTGGCTCAGGGTCAACTTTCTGGGTCTAGGGACTCTGACCTCAAACAATTCCTTCTAAAATATAGAAAATATTCTAAGTTGGGGAAACAGAAAGGCCATGGGTATAAATAGCTAAAATATGAATGCAACAGAAAGTATCTTCCTTAGAATGTTGTTTTAGGAGTGGTAATATGGGAAACTTTGAAAAGAGGTGGGTAGAACACTGCAATTTACAAAATAATTTAGTTTCAACTTAGTTTCAGTTTTAGGGAGGTTTCAGCCTACAGCTATTTTAGAACTAGAGTCCCAGGCAGATGTGCTGAGTGTTCATTTGTGGTAAATTTTTCATGGCTAGACCAAGGGTTGATATTTTTAAAGTCTAAGAAGCTCATATACATCAATAAATAAAAGCATGGACACTTCAAAAGTTATAAATGTTTAATGCCATGAGTAGATAACTCAAAAGAAAGCAAATATTAAGAACAAATCACTTCCAGTAATATAAAATGCAGTTAAAACAGAACAATGTTTTCTCTATTAAATTAGCGTACATGAAAAAAGTTGTAAAACGCCTAACCCTGGTGAGTTTTCAATGCAACGCATTCTTACCATCGGTGTGGTACAAATTGGCACAGTTTTTTCGGGAAGTGCTGTAAAATTTCATATTAAAACTAAAAGATTAATATTTTTTATGTTAAGGTAATTCTATTTCTTGGAATCGCTCCTAAAAAAACAATTCCAAATACTAGAAAAGCTTTGGTCTACACATTTTTTTCATTACAGTATTAATTCAAGTTGCAAAGACATGAAAAAAAATAAATGTGAAACGTGTAAAGTAAGTCAATATATGCATCCGATGGGCTACTGTGCCATTGCAAAGTGATTACAAAGAATTCATAAAACATGTAAACATTCCTCTAACTTCATGCTGAGCAAAAGAACAAAAATACATACATTCTGTATTTCCTCTCTGCTGTTAAGTACAAAAGATCTCTTCCACCTAATATCACTTTTAAACAATTATATCCTGCATTTAAAATATTTTTTCTCACAGGGGCACCTGGCTGACTCAGTTGGCAGAGCATATAACTCTTGATCTCAGGGTTGTGGGTATAGAGAAGACGGAAAAACAAACAAACAAAATCTTTTCTTTTTTTTTCAAGATTTTATTTATTTATTTGTCAGAGAGAGAGCATAAGCAGGGGGAGCAGCAGGCAGAGCAGGCAGAGGGAGAACCAGGCTCCCCAGCAAGCAGGGAGCCCAATGAAGGACTCCATCCCAGGACTTGGGATCATGACCTGAGCTGAAGACAGACGCTTAACTGACTGAGCCACCCAGGAATTCCAAAACAAAAAAACCTTTAAAAAATATTTTTTCTGGGGCACCTGGGTGGCTCAGTTGGTTAAGCAGCCAACTCTTGATTTTGGCTCAGGTCAAGATCTCTGGGCCAGGAGATTCAGTCCTGCATCAGGCTCCACACTCGGCAGGGAGTCTGCTTGTCCCTCTCCCTCTGCTCCTCTCCCGACTCACTCTCTCTCTCACTCTCAAATAAATAAATAAAATCTTAAAAAACATATTTTCTTGGGTGCCTGGGTGGTTCAGTTGGTTAAGCAACTGCCTTCGGCTCAGGTCATGATCCCGGAGTCCCAGGATTGAGTCCCGCATCGGGCTCCCAGCTCCACGGGGGGTCTGCTTCTCCCTCTGACCTTCTCCCCTCTCCTGCTCTCTCCCACTGTCTTTCTCTCAAATAAATAAATAAAAATCTTTAAAAAAATATTTTTTTCTCACAACAATTTAAAATACTGAAAAGATTTTATCTGTATCAGTTTCCCATAATTTTAAGATTCTCCATATCATGTTGGGTAAGATCCATTCACATCAACGTTCTCCAGACTGGAAGGGTTTATTGAAACTGACTGGAATACAATACAGGGTAAGACATTGTCCCACTGTGCAATGGCTTCCAAGACTTTTAGGTCTTTTAAACATCCCAAAGTGCTGGATCATTGCCCTAGCTCTATTTGCTCCAGCAAATGCAGTAAAAACACTTTATTTACTGACCTACCAAAAGGATATTGCCTCAAAGTTACTCAACCCAGAAAGCCATCAACAGTGAAGCCCAAGGACCCAAGCATGTTCAACATGCACCATGTTATCTGTGCAGTCTATAACCTGATGTGAAGGTGCTAGCTTTATGTTTTGTACAAGCGTTCCAAAGTAAAATCCACAGTGAAGTACAAGAGACACAAAAATGACTCTACTATATTTCTCTGCATTTTCTGAACAATAATCCTTGAGCAAAGAAATGCTCATGAAATGGCTTGTTCTATGACTTATTTCCTTAGCCCTGCTGCCCGAAATGAGTTTGACACATAGAAAAGTCTATTGCTTTACTGGAGCAGGACTGGTGGTCACTTATATGTCACTAAGAAATGTGTTCATTGAATACTTTGAATGTTTGTTTATTTTTACATTTCAAACCAAAAAAAATGTGGTGATAAATTTATCATCTGTCTTCTTGTCATACAAGTTTTCAAAAATTATTCCTAATACGGGTTAAAATACCTTAGCTCTTTAAATATAAAATCAATGGTTTCATTTTCCTCTTTTTTTTTAAGTAATCTCTACCCCCAACATGGGGTTGGAACCCACATCCCCACGATCAAGAGTTGCATCTCAATTAACTGAGCCAACCAGGTGCCCTGATGGTTTCATTTTCCATAATTGAACTTTATTGTCCCATTTCTTTTCAGTGGGATAGGATTTTCCTTAAGAGGGAAATAGGAATTTAGATTTTAAGAACAGGTAACATTTGTTAGAACAATACTCTTAGTTGTCCCAACCACACATGGAAATGGACTCCGATACCAAAAAAAAAAAAAAAGAAAGAAAAAGAAAAAAGAAAGCTTTCTCTTTATTATAGCAATCACATCAAATCCATTTTGCCACGGTGACACTCTTTTTTTTTGTAAAGATTTTATTTATTTATTTGTCAGAGAGAGAAAGACAGAGCACAAGCAGGTAGAGTGGCAGGCAGAGGCAGAGAGAGAAGCAGGCTCCCCGCTAAGCAAGGAGCCCAATGCGGGACTCGATCCCAGGACCCTGGATCATGACCTGAGCTGAAGGCACTGGTTTAACCAACTGAGCCACCCAGGCATCCCCAAGGTGACACTCTTAATATTCAACAGAATATTGCAAAAATTTGGAGGCATTGGAACTTCTGTACATTGCTGCTACAATGTAAAATAGCACAACCCCTTGGAAGACAGTTTGGCAGTTTCTTAGAGGGAAACATAACAACTGTGTGACCAGGCATTGCATTTGCAGGCATTATCTAAGAGAAATGAAAGCAGAAGTCCATACAAAGACTTGTATGTGAATGTTCGCAGCAGCTCCATCTGTCATAACCAAAACTAGAATCAACCCAATGTTGAAGAGGCGAATGGATAAACAAAATGTGGTAGATCTACAATTGCCCGGTATCCACAAACACCCAACATCCGCAATAAAGCAGAATGAGGGGCACCTGGGTGGCTCAGTCAGTTAAGCAACTGCCTTCAGCTCTGGTCGTGACCCCAGGGTCCTGGGATAGAGCCCCGCATGGGGCTCCCTGCTCATCGGGGAGTCTGCTTCTCCCTCTCCTCTCTGCTTGTGCTCTCTCGCTTTCCCTCTCTCTCTCTGTATGAAATAAATAAAATCTCTTAAAGTTTTTTTAAAAATATGTCTTAAAAAGCAGGACTCCCTGCTCAGCAGGGAGTTTGCTTCTCCCTCTCCCTCTGCCCCTCCCCACTGCTTGTGCTCTCCCTCCCTCTCTCTCTGTCCCAAAATAAATAAACAAAATCTTTAAAAAAAATAAAACAGCATAAGCTCAGATACATAAGACAAGATATATGAATTTCAAAATAATATCCTGAGGAAAGAAGCCAGATATTAAAAAAAAGAATATATTCTGTCTGAGTCAGCATATACAACGTTCTAGAAAATGCAAACCAATCTAGAGTAACAGAAAGCATTATCAGTGGCTGCCTGGGAGTTAGGTGTAGTGGGGGGATGATGAAGCCCCCCCAAGGAAACTTTTGGAGCTGGTGGATATGTTCCTTTTCTTAATCATGGTGATGGTTTCAGTGTGCACACATATGCTAAAACATACCAAATTATACTCCTCATATGTGTGCAGTTTGTTGCGTGCCAATTATACTTCAAGAAAGCCCTTAAAATTAATAAACATAAATAAGATAGAAGAAATCATATTCAATAGAACATGGTTATAAAAAAATAAGAGGTTGGGGCACCCGGCTGGCTCAGTCAGTGGAGCATGTGACTCTTGATCCTGGGTTGTAAGTTTAAGCCCCACATTGGGGGTAGAGATTACTGAAAAAAAAAAACTTAAGAAAAATAAAAAATAAGTAGGTGGGTGGGGGATGCCTGAAAAAAGTGATGGGAATTAAGGCGTACACTTGTGATGAGCACTGGGTGTTATATGAAAGTGTTGAATCACTATATTGTACACCTGAAACTAACATTACACTGTATGTTAACTAAGTTGAGTTCAAATAAAAACTTAAAAAAAAAATAGGGTCCCCAGGGCACCTGGGTGGCTCAGTGGGTTAAAGGAACCCTACATGGGGGGGTCTCTGCTCAGCAGGGAGTCTGCTTCCTTCTCTCTGCCTGCCTCTGCTGACTTGTGATCTCTCTCTCTGTCAAATAAATAAATAAAATCTTAAAAAAAAATAAGGGCCCCTGGGTGGCTCAGTCGGTTGAACATCTGCCTTTGGCTCAGGTCATGATCCCAGGGTTCTGGGATCAAGGCCCCCCATTGGGCTCCTTGCTCGGCAGGGAGCCTGCTTTCCCCTCTCCCTCCGTTGCTCCCTCTGCCTGTGCTATCTCTGTGTCTGTCTCTCTCTGTATCAAATAAATAAAAAATAAAATCTTAAAAAAAAGAAAAACCTTAAAAAAAATAAGATGTGGTGACCAAGTTTCTCAAAAAGGGGGCTATAAAAAGGGATTTTTACACCCTGATTGTTCAAGAACTGCATGGGAGGCACACAATGACTTGCAGCAGAGCTAGAAGACTCCTCTGTAAGGGACAGTCAGTAAGTGACTTTCTATTCACTAGGTCATCAGCTACATTAATACCCCTGGGAGAGACAGAGTCTACTGAAATGTCAACAACAACACAGTATTCAAGGGACACAATAATCAAAGGTTTGGGAAGAGCCAAGCAGAACACTGAGCAAATATAATCCTGCTTCAAATATAATCTAAAGTTCATCCATCCAAGAGAGAGGGATATAAAATAATTAAAAGGCTCCTAGAAAATATATAGTGGGCAGTCACCTCCCAAATTATAGCCTATTACCTGGGCAAGGAAAGATGGCCAGGGAGTACATGTGAGGACCTGTAACATCTGCGGAAACTCTTCTTTTAATAAAACTGTGCCCATGGACAATTTCCCCAAGCATCCTTTAATATTTAAAACTTAAACCCAATTGAAAGATTTTAACATTTCACTTTGGTACAAGCCAAGGAGGGAGAGCGAGAAACAGAGGGAAAGAGAGACAGCAAAGAAATGTCAGGGGCCTGGGGGTGTGCTGTCCCTAATTTAATATGCCAGCCACAGAAGCAGATATCCTAAACTAGTTAGGAATATTGGATCTGCCTCCCTCCTCAAAGAAAAGGATTAATCGTATTCAATGTATTTTTCCACCGAGGCTGCTCTGAAACTGCTCATTCACATCTTCTCTGGATCCTCTTGGCAAATGGCTTGGAAATGACATGATAAAAATGAGCTTTGGGGGCACCTGGGTGCTTCAGCTGGCTAAGCGTCTGCCTTCAGCTCAGGTCATGATCCCAGGGTCCTGGGATCAAGCCCTGCATCGGGCTCCCTGCTCAGTGGGGAGTCTTCTCTGTCTGTCCCTTCCTCTCCCTCCTCTGGTGCTCTGTCTCTCGCTTTCTCTCTCTCAAATAAATAAATAAAATTTTAAAAATAAAGAAAATTAGCTTTGGGTCTTGTTTTAATGACTCTCACATACACACGAAGAACAGGCTCACATCTAAAAGTTCTGACGTGGACGGTGGCAAGTGTGGAAGTAACACAAGTGTGAAACAGGCAAGGCGAGGAGGATGAAGAGTACAAAAAAAGATGAGAGAAGACCTTCCTTTGGGGGTAGGGGAAGTAAAGGAACCTGGATTGCTAGAACGGCAGACCATTAGATCAACTGGGACCCCATATTTACTGAATGATACAGCTTCATAAGGAGATGTTTGATTTAGCCTAGATGAAGAGAGACCACCGAGGCATAAATTCATATAGAGAAAGAAGCCCAGTCTGCAGCACAAATAAAGGGGTGACATCATGGAACATTGTGTTGTTCTTGTGGATGCACAGACTGTGGGCAGGCGGAGAGGGCCAAGCCAGCAAACTGACATTGGCTACACAATTAAACTAGACTACAGCTCGGTTACTCAGATTTTACCAAATAGCTATGCCTTAACACTGAAGTGTTAACATGTTTCTTTTTTTTTTTTAAAGATTGATTGGTTGATTTTAGAAAGGGGAGAGAGAGAGAGAGAGAGAGAGAGAGAGAGAGAGAAACAGAGTTCCCACTGAGCACAGAGCCCAACTCGAGGCCCAATCCCACAATTCCGAGATCACGACCTGTGCTGAGATCAAGAGTTGGACACTCAATTGACTGAGCCACCCCCACTCAGGCACCCCTGAAGTGTTAGCATTTCAAGAGTGATATGTATACAAGTCAAATACGATTGCTAATAGCTTCTGTAAACCATGGCTGAGAAATAATACAGTGACACTGGTGAGTATGTACCAACGTATAATGTAACTACATTTCCTGGTATAAGACACAACACCTGTCACATAGAAGTTGGCAATCCAGGTGGGAAGCTGGACAATGCAAACAGATGAATACCCAATCCAAGTTGTTATTGGAAGTTCCAGGCGGAAGCAGTACAGTTGGATTGGAAGAACTGGAACTTGCCTACAAGGCTAACTCCATGTAATGCAAAAATAATAGGGCAGGAAAATTTTAGCCTGAGTGTTGGGACTATTTATGCCATTTTTGCTGGGACAGCAGATATTTATAAGCAAACCATGACTATTAAACTTGGCAGTTTTGTTCTTTGCTCCTCAATTGCGGGCAAGGGAGGTTTCCAAAATGACATAGGAGAAGGAAAGATTTTTTTTCCTCTACTCATCTTGGGTTCTCAACAAGTGAAACACAACCAGAAGTACATTAACATATGCAACATGCATACACCTGGGAGAACTCAGTGAGAAGTAACTCAAAAAAGTTGTTAGAACTTGGGCTTATACAGCAGCTTAACAAAAGAGCAGTGCATTCGTAAAAATGTGAAAAGAAGAGGGAAAAGGGTTGTAGGCTTCCAAGCACAGCAAACTGTGAAAGGGTCAGTAGATGGTGAAAATTTATGCAAGGTAAGGTTATCTGTGCAGTTCCATTGTGGTGCTGACTCTCCATCTTCATGGCCATTAATCCTGCCTACGGGAAGTAATTAATGACAGTCCTCATTTCTCAGAAGTTTCTGCTCTTACTCAGATAAGAAAAGCTCCAGAGAGGCTTCATTTTGCATCTGTGGATTCTCATTTGCCTCCAGCTCAAAATAATCTTATAATCAATATGGCATATTTTGATATGGCATATTCTGCTACCCCTCAGTGGGAACAGGAAAAGTAACAGAGAATGGACTCCTCTATGCCCAGGGGACAGTGTTCCTAGGAACACTTTCCAAGGAAGTTACTCTCTTCTGGACTCAACAGAAGCCAAATATCTCCTCAGATCTTTCAAAACCTAATGACTGCAGGGTGCCTGGGTGGCTTGGTCCGTTGAATGTCCAACTCTTGGTTTTGGCTGAGATTCAGATCCAGCCACACACACCTCCCACCCCTGGGCTCTGTGCTCAGCGGGGAGTCTGCTGGAGACTCTCCTTCTCCCTCTGCCCCTCCTCTCTAAAAAAAATAAATCTTCAAAAAGTAATGACCGAGGTGGTTATTAAGACCTAAAAATCAATAGACTAGAAAACTTGCAATGATTTACAAGTCAGAGCTGGTAACTAAGGTGGATCTTTGTGCCATGGATCCTTCTACAGTCTGGATAATAATGTTTCTAAATTAATAAAGGAAAAGATCTAAGATTACAGAGGAAACCAATTCCATTGAAACACAGTTACCAAAGTATTAAAATTTTGTAATACAATAATATGTGTGATTCTTTTTTTCTGAGACTCTTTATTTGTATATGAAGTAGCAAGATCTAGCAGTGAGCTTTAGGACTAATTTTGAATTATTGTGATGAGTGTAAAGAACTTTTGAGATACCTTCAAGAACTATATGATGTTAACAATGCCTGCCTATGATGCTTATTGGTGACAAAGTCACAGGTAGTGCTACTACTATTACTGTGGTCTGTTACGTACATGCATAATTGAAAGAAATGCTAATCTTAGGGACGCCTGGGTGGCTCAGTTGGTTAAGCAGCTGCCTTCGGCTCAGGTCATGATCCTAGCCTCCTGGGCTCGAGTCCCACATCGGGCTCCTTGCTCGGCAGGGAGCCTGCTTCTCCCTCTGCCTCCCTTTGCCTCCGTCTGCCAGTGCTGGCTCACTCCCTCTCTCTCTCTCTCTCTGACAAATAAATAAATAAAATCTTAAAAAAAAAAAAGAAATGCTAATCTTAGCTAGAAGTTAGTAAAAATGCAAACGTAAGTTCTTTCCCTTTTCAAGATCACCAATCCTCCTGAATTCTATCAGTTGACCCCAAGTTAAGAACCCCTAGTCTAAAAACCTGTGATTTTATTGTACACACACACACACACTGGGTCTGCTAGTGAGTCCTGAGAAAGTCCCCATCATACAGCAAACTCCATGCTCAGAGACAATAGCCAGTCTTTCTAGACCCCTCCCTTCCTCAAATCATGGAGAAGTGTCAAAAGACCACGCAATGCCTGGCACCCTTGTCACTTGCACAGTGTCCATTTATGTCTTTATCTGTAACTCTCTGTGCTTGCTTGTCCCACTTCCGATGCTCTCCGCTTATTCTCTTTTTAAAAAAACTTTATTGCAGGGACACCTGACTGGCTTAGTTGGTACAGCATGCAACTCTTTCTCTCTCTCTCTCTCTCTTTTTTTTAAGTAATCTCTGCCCCCAATTCAGGGATCGAATTCCCCACCCAGAGATCAAGAGTTGGATGCTCTACCGACTGAGCCAGACAGGCACCCCAAGGATGGGACCCTTGATCTTGGGGTAGTGAGTCCAAGCCCCACATTGGTCATAAAGATTACTTTAAAAAAAATTTTTTTTGCAGGGATACCTGGGTGACTCAGTGGGTTAAGCCTCTGCCTTCGGCTCAGGTCATGATCTCAGTGTCCTGGGATCAAGCCCCGCATCAGGCTCTCTGCTTAGCAAAGAGCCTGCTTCCCTCCCTCTCTGCCTGCCTCTCTGCCTCTCTTTCTGTCAAATAAATAAATAAAATCTTTTAAAAAAAATTTTTGGCAATAATCATGATTTTGGGGGTGCCTGGGTGGCTCAATCGCTGGGCGTCTGCCTTTGGCCTGGGTCGTGATCCCAGGGGTCCTGGGATAGAGCCCTGGGCTCCCTGCTCAGCAGGGAGCATGCTTCTCCCTCTCCTACTCCCCCTGCTTGTGTTCCCTCTCTCACTGTGTCTCTCTCTGTCAAATAAATAGAATCTTAAAAAAACTCATGATTTCAGATTTTAGTCCCCTCCGGGGAAATCTTTAACTAACCTTAATACATCAAAGAGATAAACTGGAAGGATTTAGGCCAACACAGGTGCTCTACACTTGTAGCAAGAGCTGTTAACTACAACTTTTTTATGCGAACAGGAAGCAATTGGAAATAATGAGGCTGAGTCATGCTCACACCTACCAATCGAAACTGTTCTAAAGAACTTTCACCCTCACACATAGGATCATGGTGAATGATAGCAGAGGTCAGGTCACCTCTTTTTACATGTTCTCTTTCCAGCTCAGCAGATTTAGAATGGTTTATTTACTGTGCATATACACTGCGATTGCCCACATTTTTGAAATTTTTTTTAATGAAAATGTACCCCAATGCAGGTCTTGAACTCACAACCCTGAGATCAAGACCAAAGCTGAGATCAAGAGTTGGATGCTTAACTGACTGAGCCGCCCAGGCACCGCATCATTTTTTGAAATATTTTTAAGGGACTCATTTAAAAGTAGAACATAGAGGGAAGCCTGGCTGGCTCAGTCGGCAGAGCATGTGATTCTTGAACTCCAGGTTATAAATTTGAGCCCCACCTTGAGTGTACAGAGTCTTTAAAAATAAAATCTTTTAAAAAAATTAAGATTCAGAAATAAAAACAGAACATAGAAAGTAAACAGAGCTGCAAAGTTTTTCTTATCAGTTGGTCTTGCTCTAGGCAGTTGAGCATTAATCAGGGTCCTGACAAGAGCCACAGGACAAGCTCAGTTGGGATTTTCGAATGAACTTTTTCAAAGGAGAGTATTTACAAAGGCGTGGGGCTGGGTAAAGGGAACCTACAAGAGATGCCAAGGCACTCAGGGGACTAGCAGGGTGGAAAGCCACTACTTGGCCTGACAGGGCATAGGGAAGAAATGGTGTTAAGGGATCCTGGCTGGAGAGGAGGGGAGGGGTGGGTGGCTCAGTTGGTCAAACATCTGCCTTTGGCTCAGGTCATGATCCCAGGATCCAGGGATCAAGCCCCGCTTTGGGCTATCTGCCCAGCCAGGAGTCGGCTTCTCCTCTCCCTGCTCCACCCCCTCATTCTATTTCTCTCTGTCTCAAATAAATAAATTAAAAATCTTAAAAAAAAAAAGGCATCCAGGCTGAGAGCTGGAAAATGGCAGCACAGAAGAGGAGGCAATCATGACCATAACCTCATCTAAGTGGAGGATGGGGAGAGATGGTGATGGTGATGCAATAAACACCCTGACCTTGCCCTCCAGCCCTTTAGTCTCTTGCTAATAACCCCTACCCTTCTGGCCCAACCCAACCAGAAGCTAAAAGGCCCTGGTGTTCAGACTGTGCACTCCACCGGGGTCAGAGCAGGGTGGAGAAAAATGGAAAAATCAGTGTTGAAGAGGGAGAAACACAGAGGAGCCAGCACACGCCCTCAGCCCTTTTCAAGTGTTTATACAAAAACAATTTCAGGAAATTGAAGGCAGTTATCTGGTTTATAATTCAAGTCCCTCTTAAGATCATGCTTTTAAGGCAGGTCTTGTTTGCCTGGTGTTCCAGTTCCATATTGATCAAATTGTGTAGATAATTGCTTGTTTACCCTGCCACTTTACTTTGCCTCCCTGGTCCCAGTCAGTGGGAATGCCTGGAGCTGCATTTCTTAAGTGAGGCAGATTTGAGCTTAATTGTTTTTCTGCTTAAAAGAGCCCTGCCTGGGTGGTTGGGTTTTGTTGGAGGGATTTTTTTGTGGTTTTTTTTTTGTTTTATTTTGTTTTGTTTTGTTTGGTTTGGTTGGTTTGGTTTTTTGATCATTCCCGTTCAAACTCTGTCTCGAAATATTGAAAGTTAAAGAATGATTTAACGAAGAGCCTGGACTTTAAATTGCCTACAGCCACATGATTCAGAGGGTTCTTCCAATTCTTGTCTATTTAGGCAAAAGAAAGAGTAAACACGTTTATAAATGTCAGACGTGGCCCCTGTAGGGGCAATGATGCAGACAGCCAGAGCCAGCATTAAAAAAATTATCCAAAGGGCTTGATTCAATATCACTGCTGACCAGAAGTCTGGCAAAGAACTGATGTTGATGTGCTTGGAAAGCCTTACCTTTCTCCAATGCGTGTCACTGCACATAAGAACCTTTAAAGGAGCTAGGCACTCCTGCCCTCTGATTATGGAAACTTCAAGGTCAACCACTGAGCCGCCAGGAAGATGGAGTTCCCATCACACCGTTCTACCATCCCATGCCTCACTCAGAACTGGAGTCACCTGTCTTCCACATACCTTTATATTTCTTCTTGTATCTGGGAGACTCTTCGGGGACTTTAATTCGGTCCACAGATAGCATGTCCCAGGGATACCATCACCGGTGTCTGCACAGTCATCAGTGTGGTTCTCTCTCACAACAGGGTTGTATTTCAAAATATTATTCTGGTGGTATCCTGTTTTTTCCTGCCCCCCTCTCTACTCTCACTGGTGCCCTGAGGGCTGCTTCCATTCTTCCAGTCTACACTGAAGGTGAAGTTAAGGTACATAAAGAATGACCAAAGAAATTTTAACTTGTATGTCAAAAAAAGATTCTTGGGGGGCACCTGGGTGGCTCAGTGGGTTAAAGCCTCTGCCTTCACCTCAGGTCATGATCCCAGAGTCCTGGGATCGAGCCCCACATCGGGCTCTCTGCTCAGCAGGGAGCCTGCTCCCTCCTCTCTCTCTGCCTGCTTCTCTGCAAATAAATAAATAAAATCTTTAAAAAAAAAAAAGATTCTTGGAAATGTGGATGTCAGCTTTTCCTCTCCCAGAGATTAGATAAGACAGAGCCTAGGCAAAGTAGAAAGAGATGCACAAGAGACATTCAAATGGAAAAGGAAGGACAGAAGAGTGGGAGGAATGGATTTTCTATCACAATAACCAGGGAGCTGAGGATAAGGGGATCAGCTTTCCTCTAGTTCCCCTGCCTCATCATAATCTGTGGACAACCCAGCTTTCCCACAATACCAGAAATCTGTTAAGTCCCCCTCTCCATCCACTCTTGAACAAAAAGTGGAGAAAGGAGGCACGAAAGGAGAAAGGAGAACATCAGCCCCTGGGGTAAGGTAGAACAGAACAGAAACAGCTGGCAGTATTTTCCTTGAGCAAGCCAACAATAAGCACGTATTTTCTGTTCCACATTCACTTAAAGAACTATACAGAAGGATTAAGTTTAGCTGCTTATGGCTGAAAACCCCAAATAATAATGGTTTAAACAAAAAGAACCATACCTCTCATGCAGAAGAGGTCTAGAAATGTGTGTATACCCCCTTCCCTCTTATTACTCTGCCAGCCTCCTTCTATCTCACCATCCCAGATGGCAACGTGATTTCTAGCCTTCATGTCTACATTCCAGGTAGCAGCAGGAAGGAAGAGTGGACAATCCCTCCCTTTAAGGAAACTTCCCAGGAGTTTCACATGACATTGCCAATTGCATCTGAGCCAGAACTTAGTCATACTTAGTACAACAGAACCTTGGAAATTACAGTCTTTATTCTGAGCAGCAAAAACTACGGGTTTTAGTTCTTTTTTTTTTTTCTGTGCTTAGTTATGGGTTCTATTTCTAAGGAGAAAGGGGAAAAACAGGTTTGGGGGGGGTGGTGTGACTGTCTCTTCCACACAGATAATCACAGTGATCTTCTTTCATCATGTTAAAAACAAGATAACAGATCAAAATGGAGTGACAAACTAAGCCCCACCAGCATCAAACTTAAAATATAGTTTCAGCTCTCCCAGAAATGGAATCATAAGCCAGTCAGGAACTACTTGATTAACACTAGGGAAGGAGGTCGGCCAGATATATCCCCTGCCATCCCCTAAAGATAAGTAATCCCACAACAACCAATCAGCTTTTCTGCCTAGTACAACTTCCTTCTTCCTGCTTCCTTCTGCCTATACCAGTCTTTCATGTCGCAAAGCACCTCAGAGCGCCTCTCTACTTTATAGAGAATCGTGAGTCATTTAAAAAAGCCAATTAGTATTTTCAAATTTACTCAGTTGAATTTGGTGTTTTGAACACACATGAAAGTCAGCTGGGCATTTCCCTGATACTCAGGTTTAGTCTTTTCAGTGTGAGCCTCAATTTTGATGACAACAACTTTAGAAGAGAATAGTAATAACAATAGTATACAATAGTATACTATTATAGTAACAACTTTAGAGAATAGTAATAAGAAGATTGTTTGCTTGTTGCCCATTTTTGACAGGGATCCCAGAGGACGTACAATATTTTAGGATAATAACTCAAATTATAATAATGAGAGTCTACCAAGACATATCAGATTTTTAGGAGTTTCATATAATTTCTAGAACATTTATATACCTATACAAACACAACAGAAGGCTTAGTGTTACTTCTATTTTGACAACGCTTCCCATGTAATGTAACATATCAAATAAGCGTACTTACCAAATCCATTGAAATGTTGCCGGGACTGTCTGGAAAAATGCCAAAGTTTCTTCCAGGTTAAAAAGATTTCATTCAGGGCTTAAATTAACAAGTCAGGAAATGACAAGATGCTGGCGAGGATGCGGAGAAAGGGGAACCCTCCTACACTGTTGGTGGGAATGCAAGCTGGTGCAGCCACTCTGGAAAACAGCATGGAGGTTCCTCAAAAAGTTGAAACTAGAGCTACCCTATGGCCCAGCAATGGCACTACTGGGTATTTACGCTAAAGATACAAATGTAGTGATCCGAAGGGGCCCGTGCACCCGAATGTTTATAGCACAAATGTCCACAATAGCCAAACTATGGAAAGAACCTAGATGTCCATCAACAGATGAATGGATGAAGAAGATGTGGTATACATCTACAATGGACTACTATGCAGCCCATCAAAAGAAATGAGATCTTGCCATTTGCAACGACATGGATGGAACTAGAGGGTATTATGCTTAGCAAAATAAGTCAACTATCATATATGTAGGAAAAGAATAAATGAAACAAGATGGGACTAGGAGGGAGACAAACTATAAGAGACTCTTAATCTCACAAAACAAACTGAGGGTTGCCGGGGGGAGGGGGGCAGGGAGAGGGTGGTGGGGTTATGGACATTGGGGAGGGTATGTGCTATGGTCAGTGCTGTGAAGTGTATAAACCTGGTGATCCACAAACCTGTACCCCTGGGGCAAATAATACATTATATGTTAATTTAAAAAAAAAGACTTCAATTAGAATTTGCCTTAGGAAGGTAGCACCTGGTTGGTTCAGTTAGCAAAGCACGTGACTTTCTCAGGGTCTTGAGTTCAAACCCCACCTTGGGCATGGAGCTTGCTTTTTTTGGGGGGGGGAGCTTGCTTTTAAAAAAGGGGGGCATTTGCCTTGTGAACATTTTTCAAAAATATCAAAAAAAGCTTTTAAAGCAGTTGTCAGAATGGGATCACAGATTATTATAAAATTTATTAATTATCATTAACAAAACTTCACTCTCCTAATATTAAGACTCAGTTTTCCTACTTATTCAAAGACCTGATAAGGAGAGCAAACATAGGAAATTACAGTGATAAAATGCAGAATCTTTGTTTTCTGGGTAGAGTACTTTAAAAGTAAAAGAACTTTCACAATTTATTATCAAAAGACACCAAAAACCATATATATATATATAAAATCTCCATCCTTTTAAGAGAGAAAACCAAATTCTAAATTTGCAACAGCTCACTTCTGTACCGGGGCTTGGGGGGGGTGGGGTACAAGAGCAGTGGGGGTCCCAAACTGACCAGGTTCAGCCATTCGCTGTTGACAAAACCTAAAGGCAGAAAAACCAGTGGAGGTGAAACAAAGGAATTTAGTTCAGTGAGGCCCCCACTGGGCAGACAACGGACTAGTGATTCAAAGACTGTGTTCAAAATGCTGAAACTTCTCAGTTTATAGAAGGGAAAAGTGGAACAAAGGTCAGGGCTAGGTGCAGGTGGGCAGCAAAGGTCAACTCATCATTGCCATGGGTGGGGTCTTGCTGGCTCAATACAGTCCTTATTGCTAATGGGCGGGGACAGGTTGCGGGGGTAATTTCGGTTCCCATCAGGGGGTACTTTGCCCATAGGGTCTTTTGCCGGAGTTAAGAATTAAGCTGGAAAGAACTTAATTAGAAAGTTTGAGGTCAAAATGGAGGTAGCTGAGGTCTTCTTACACTTTTGATATTAAAATATATTCAAATAAATAAATAAATAAAGGTATATTCATTTCAACTTTAGTCCTGAGCACACATAAAATACCTTTCCAATGATTCTTTTTTCACAAACTTTCAACTTTCTTTTTCCTCAAAAAATGCATCTCCATTCCCTGTATCTTCTCTTATGGAAGACACATCTTACTTTCTTTGCATATGAAAATTCTCCCCTTACTATTTCTAGTAGCTTCAATTACATTTTTTTAAAGGTTTTATTTATTTATTTGAGAGAGAGCATGAGCGAGGAGGTCAGAGGGAGAAGCAGACTACCCGTGGAGCTGGGAGCCCAATTCGGAACTCGATCCCGGGACTCCGGGATCATGGCCTGAGCAGAAGGCAGTCGTCCAACCAACTGAGCCACCCAAGTGTCCCTCAATTACATTTTTGAATGAGAATTCTTAACCCTTAGAAACCTTATTTTTTGTGAAAACTAAGAAGTAAACAATTATGAATGGTATTAGCAGTCTGTGGCTTGACAGACATAAATACGTTTTACAATTTCTAGAAGCATATACTTTCTTATAATAAATGCTTCAGCATGGCACAAAGCGTGTTTACTAACAGAAAAATCTTTAGCTTCTCTGGAATAAACTATAAGTGTATAAACCTATGTTCAGTAATTAATATTTCCATATTTTATACCTTACTTGGAAATGATCTAAATATTCAGTAAATTTCCATCATTTAATTTAACTTAGCAAAACTCTGAAATTTCAAGCTATCAGAGAGATTAGGAAGCTATCTTTAAGGATATATACCATGAAATATAATTATTCCTAAATATTTTGTCTATAAACTGTTATTCCTCTTACATCTAAATCATTTGCTTCCAACAAGCCACTCTTTTTTTTTCCCAACATGCCACTCTTGATCTTGGGTTGTGAGTTTGAGCCCCACATTAGGTGTACAGATTACCTAAAATTTTAAAAAAATAAATACATACAAAATAAAATGATCTTATTTATTTGGAATGTTCCTCATAATGGCCATTGTATTTCCAAGTCATTTTTAGTAAAATTTTGTCAGTTTGTTATATCTCCAAAACTTATGGGACTATGCTTTTTTTTTTTTTTAAAGTAGTCTCTACACCCAGCACGGAGTCCAACACGGCTTGAACCCATGAGCCTGAAATCAAGGCCGGATTTGAAATCAACCTGAAATCAACCCAGATCAAGAGCCGGAAACTCAACCAACTGAGCCACCCTAGCATCCCTCGGGACTATACTTTTTTTTTTAAGATTTTATTTATTTATTTGACCAAGAGAGACACAGCGAGAGAGGGAACACAAGCAGGGTAGGTAGTGGGAGAGAGAGAGAAGCAGGCTTCCCGCTGAGCAGGGAACCTGATGAGGGACTCGTTCCCAAGATGCTGGGATCAGGACCCAAGCCTAAGGAGACACTTAACAACTGAGCCACCCAGGCATCCCTGGGGCTACATTTTATATATAAAATAGGCAGGTAGGCTGGAAGGTTGCATAGTCACTCACCTCTCTGGATATAAAGGATCCCATTTCACGCAGCTAGGTCTTTGGTTTTTGAGAGCCACACTGATAATCTGAGGAGTAAGGAAAGGGCTGAATGAGCCTGCAGGAAATCAAAGAATGAGGACGACAGCTACCACCAACAGTTCCTACCATGGAATCTGGGAATCTGGGAACTGATGTGAGAAAACAACTCTTTAAAGGGCTGAAGTAGGGATGCCTGGGTGGGTCAGTCTAAGGTTAAGAGTCTGCTTTCGGCTCAGGTCATGATCCTGGAGTCCTGGAAGGGACCCCCTCCCCCCATCGGGCTCCTTGCTCAGCAGGGAGCCTGCTTCTCCCTCTCCCCTTCCTTATGCTCTCTGTCAAATAAATAAAATCTTAAAAAGAAAAAAAAAAGGCCCAAGACAGAAGGGAAGCCATTTTAGATTTCCGTCTAAGTCAGCATGACTGTACACAAACTTCATCTAAACCAAAAGCGTGTCTTCTGGCTCGCGACGCATAGGTTGTGCCCCTGCTTGCTTTGTGAATGAGTAGCCTAAAGGAAAACCTATCTTGTCCTTGAGATAGCCATCAATGCTCCTACTCTTTGCATTCCTTAATGTTAAAACTCCTGATTCTTGCCTATATGCCAATCTATAATCTCCCGAGCTTCTACAAGATATAAAAAAGCATATCAGCCTCTAACTGTTGGCTCTCCGCAGAACCTCCTTCCCTGCGAAAAGTGTGTTTCCCAGGCAGCTGGACTCAACCAACACTCCAATCAAACTCCCTTGACTTTTAAGAAATTCCAAAAGGTTTGTGATTTTGTGCCAAGGGGACAAACCAAAGAGCCGGGGGCTCTTTCTAGCTTCCAAGATACCCGGGTAGCCATAACCTGTATCCACACAAAGCAAGACAAACACAGGTACCTGAATGTACCAGCAATAACTAATCGGGGTCACGGCCTCTGGGTGACTAGAAGACACTCTGCGCGCCACCAGCAACGCCATGCAGTATTGCACTGGGGAAGGGACTGGACCAGCAGACTCCAAGGAACGGGGACTGCAGACCAATTCCAAACCAATAAGGAACTGCAGACTGAACCATCAGTTGTTCCCAGCCTGTAATCCCGAGACGGAGCTAATGCACAGGGTTTTCCAGCCCGGGAAATTGAAGTCTGAAAGGCCAAAGGCTTGGCTCCACGTAGACGCACCCATATCTGCCAACTAGGGTAGAACCCTGCCAGATCAAGCTGACCTGCCCTGTCAAGGAAACCCAGTTATTTCGGGAACTTGAATGAAAAAAAAAGGAGCTAAGATCCACCGAGAGGAACTTACCACAGCCCTTGGAAACGGCCAGAAACACGGTGAACTCAAGAGTTCTCGGGCCCCCACATCTGTTTCTCAGTTGTCGCCAAAGGCCAGTGGTGGTTGGCTTCTTCTAATCCCTTCGCTGATGCCAAATTCATTAGAAAACAACATTCAACCAAGTAAACTTGAAGATGTCATTGGCTTTCCGAAGTGTCTCGCGAAAAGGACAGCACTCCATCTAGCAAGTAGAGGAATGATACAAAATGGAAGCCTCTTATAGGAGAGAGGGAGGGTGGGGCAAAAAAGTTATTGACAAAAGAGAACAAATGGTTATTTCAGGCCAGGACATCTTTGTTGGGGGAAGGGACCACAGGTTTTTTACAAATGCAGATTACCTTAGGGCAGGCAATCAAAGAATTTCAGATGGACTGTTACAAGATCACATTCCTAGGAGAGTTGAAAGTGTAATTAAGTCTTGCTTTGCCTACCTGGGGAGCAAATGACCTCCATTTTCTGCTTTTTTTTTTTAAATAAATGAATCAAGAACATCCAAGCAAAAATTCATACAGAGGAAGAATTTAGGTCAAGAAGCAGCATAGTATAGGGGCGCCTGGGTGGCTCAGTGGGTTAAAGCCTCTGCCTTCGGCTCAGGTCATGATCTCAGGTCATGATCTCAGGGTCCTCCGATCGAGCCCTGCATCAGGCTCTCCGCTCATCAGAGAGCCTGCTTCCTCCTCTCTCTCTGCCTGCCTCTCTGCCTACTTGTGATCTCTCTGTCAAATAAATAAATAAAATCTTAAAAAAAAAAGAAGCAGCACAGTATAAAAAATTATGAAACACTGTGTGGCTCTTGCCCATGCATGGAATGTGTGTGTGTGTGTTTGTGTGTGTGTGTGTGTGTGTGTGTGCGCGTGTTGGGGAGGTGGAGTGTAAATGGGTAGCCAAACCAGGAAATTGACAATGGCAACACAATTATCTAGATTACAACTCTCACTTGGATTTGACCAAATGACAATATTTTATAAATCAAAGTGCTGGCATGTTAACAGTGATAGGTATACACATGAAGTGTAATTGCTAGTGGCTTATATGGACTATTATTCAGAAATAACTTCAGGGTTGCCTGGGTGGCTCAGTCATTGTTGGCATCTGCCTTGGGCTGGGGTCATGATCCCAGTTTCCTGGGATCCAGCCCCCATGGGACTCCCTGCTCAGTGGGAAGTCTGCTTCTCCCTCTTCCACTCCCCCTGCTTGTGTTCCCTCTCTCGGTCAAATAAATAAATAAATAAAATCATTAAAAGAAAGAAAGAACGAACGAATGAACTTCAGTGATGCTAGTGGTAAGTTACTGCTGGGGAAAGCTAGGTGAAGGGTACATAGGACCTTTCTCTACCATTTTTGCAACTTTCCATGAGCCCATAATTATTACAAAATAAAAGCTTAAATTTTGGGATTAATGTTTCAGTGATTATATTTACTTTACATTCTTGAGACCACATGCCACTTAAATTTTTATCATGCTTTTTCACTCAATCTTATATCATCATATTTTTCTCCTGCCATGATAAAAGTCCTTGTAAAGATAATTTTTTAAAGATTTTATTTATTTATTTGACAGAGTGAGACACAGCGAGAGAGGGAACACAAGTAGGGGGAGTGGAAGAGGGAGAAGCAGGCTTCCCTCCAAGCAGGGAGCGATGCCAGGCTCCATCCCAGGACCCTGGGATCATGACCTGAGCCAAAGGCAGAGGCTTTAACCCACTGAGCCACCCAGGTGCCCCACCAAATTGATTTTCTACTAAGTTTGTACCAGTCCACTTTCCCAAGAGTTAGGTGTGAAAGAAACTTTTGTCACCAGCTAGACCCCAAGACCTGACCTTTACTGCTCACCGGCTTGTCCCCACAGACCTTCATCCCACATTTTTCCTTAAGCCCTTCCTTCCAACTTATCTCTTAACTCAGGGAAAATCCCCGAGGGGCATAACATCCCTGATGGAAATTGATACTATCTGTCAAATGATAACAAATACCTTTTTCAAGCTCTCCTGGCCAGGCAACCCTGACTAGTAGGAGCTAAACCCTCAGCTCACCCCTGTGCAGAGAGACCCATGGAGTAACTGACAGTTACCTTTAACTCATCATAGTACTAAGTCTCCCCGGGGGAGAAGCACAAGCCACATTTACATCACAGACAATGTACAGGTAGGCAATATTTTTTAAGGTGCATGTGGGACCTTATACCAGCCTCTAGAGACCATGACAAAGCTCCCCTTTCTAAATATTAATCCTAACCCTAAATAAAAGGAACCCATCCACCCTTGCTCGGGGAGTCTCCACTTCGGAAGTTATTCCCCATGATGTCCTTATTTGCCGCAAATTAAGTTTCCTTTGTGAAATAACTCTACCTGGTATAGTTTCTATCTGGAATTTACCAAGGAGAAAACTCATGCTCATTTGGTTACACTTTCTCCACACTCCCATTGCCACTGCTGAAAGAACACATCAAGAAACACTTCAGACAGCGGATTCCTGAGACTTCGCTAACCTTCAGTTCTAGAAGATACCACTGGGTCACATTGCAAAATGTTGGTTTTGCCAAACGTGACTGTTTATGGCGGATGAATGGCAAACAACCAGAGACTGGGGAGGCTTGCAAGTTAAAATGTATTTCTTAGGGGCCCCTGGGTGACTCAGTGGGTTGGGGCTGCTGCCTTGGCTCGGGTCATGATCCCAGCGTCCTGGGATCAAGCCCCACATCGGGCTCCTCACTTAGTGGGAAGGCTGCTTCTCCCTCTCTCACTCCTCCTACTTGTGTTCCCTCTCTCACTGTGTTTCTCCCTGTCAAATAAATAAATAAATTCTTTATTAAAAAATAATTCTGTTTTAAAAATAAAAATAAATGAGAGCCATAAATTCTGTATACCTGAAACTGATGTAACATTGTGCCTTCACTATACTTCAATAAAAAAAAGGGGGGGGTGCCTGGCTGGCTCAGTCGCTAAGCATCTGCCTTTGGCTCAGATCATGATCCCAGGGTCCTGGGATCAAGACCTGAGTCGGGTTCCCTGCTCATTGAGAAGCCTGCTTCTCCCTCTCCCACTCCCCCTGCTTGTGTTCCCTCTCTCACTGTGTCTCTGTCAAATAAATATATAAATTTTTTTTTAAAGAGCCACAAATTCTGACAAATGACAAAGATGATTTTTTTTTGTTGTGAAAAACAAGGTAACTGATGTATTGCTTTTATGGGAGGCTAGCTATGCTGAACACCTTTCAGTTCCAGTTACCCCTCTAGATCTACTTTCCTCTCTTCCACTCCTCTTCCTGCCGCAGAAGTCTGTCTGCTATAGTCTGTAATAGGCTCCATATGCTCCGGCTTCTTGTTGAGTTCATCCAATGGGGAGATAAAAGGGGAAAGGGTAAGTGTGGGGTACCGATCCCATCACTCCTTCCCTGTGAGCTCTTCAGGGGCTACTTGTGTCCCTCAACCAGCGCTCACTGATCCTCTTGAGGGAGTCCTCTCTGTATGACTTTATTTTCCCAGATTTTCTAGCCCCTCCCAGTAGTGATAACAGCCCCACCATTATTTCCTCAGGGGTTACCTCACTGTTCTTTGTAGCCTCCCTGTACTCTGCCCACACTTTGGTAAATATTCTGGATCTTAACACTTCTTCAAATTATCCTAATTTGCCATGTGCCTTCTTCTCCCTGGTGGGGCCCTCCTCGAAAGTGTGACTAGCTGTGGTGGTCTGAAGGAGTAGGCATACCCTATGACTTTCAGAGAGGTTGTGGGGCCTGTGACTGTAGGTGCTGTGCATCTGTGGGGAGGGACGAGGACTGGCTGAGCGCCAGAGGGCAGGGGCAAGTCTCCGAGGCTGCACTGACATCTGTCAATCTCGTGTTCAGTGTTTGAGGCAGGAAATAACCTCTGCAGAAATGACACAAAGACGCTGAGAGTTGGCAGGCAATCGGCCCCCGAATGGTTCTTGTGTCTCATGGAAGCACTCTAGATGACAGGGGGAGGAGCAGTGGGGAAATCGAAAAAGAATGTCCCATGGACCCCAGTGACCTGAAAAGAGTGGCCGGTATGCATGTCCTTCCTGCTGAGATGAGCAAAACCAAGGAAGGGCCTATTGGGAACACCCAGAAACAGTGCTATGCCTAGCAAAAGGGAAACTCAGAATTATGAATCCTGTCTTTATTTAAAATTTGGATATTTTGTTCAGGGTTAACTTCAGCATTCATTTTGATTTAAAAAAAAACTGCATGAAAATATTATTTCTCTTGATTACTTGGTGCCCCCTAAACTTTGCACCCAAGGAAAGTGCCTCATTCTCCTCACCTTAGTTTGCCAGGCCAGCTGCAAGGACTTTGCTTTGACTCCTCACAGCCTGTGCTTGGCTCTACTTTCCAAATACTGCCAGAATTTGATTATATCTGGCCCCCTCTGCAGCTGCCACCCAGGCTCAAGTCACTGTCACCTCACACATGGTATTCTTACTATTCATGCATCACACATTACTGCCCCAAAAGGAGGAGAATAAAATGACAACCCTTTAATTCTGCTCATGGTTTTGTAAGACAGGACTTCAGGGAAGGACTCATCCAGGCAATTCCTGCCTGGAGCTCCTTATGCTGTTGTAGCCTGGTGTCAGCTGGGGCTATAGTCATCTGAAGGCTCGACTGGGCTGGCTGTCCAAGATGGCTTACTCATGGGCCTAACAGCTGATGATGGCTGCTGGCTGTGAGCTCACCTTGGGCTGTTGAGTGGGACCCCTAACACATGGCCTCTCTGGCATGGGGCTCTCTCATGTGGGGGCCAACTCCCACTGTGGCAAGCATCCCAAGAGAACCAAGTGGAAACTTCATGATATTTTATGACCTAGCCTCAGAAGTCACACATCATCACTTCCACCAAATTCTATTGCTAGAAGTGGTCTTAAGATCACCCAGATGCAAGAACAAGGGCCCTAACTGTCTATCCGTCACAAAGTAGCTAGAATTATCTTTCTAAAATGGAAGTCAGATTATTTTACTCTTCTGCTCAAAATTTTGAATGGCTTCCCGTCACACAGAAAAAAAATCGTCCAAAGGCTTTAGCATAGGGGCAACTTGAGTGGCGCAGTCAGTGGTATAATCTCAGGGTTGTAAATTCGAGCCCCACGTCGGGTGTAGAGATTACTTAAAAATAAAGTGTTTTTTAAAAAAACTCCTTACCATAGTCTACAAGTCCAGTAAGATCTGACCACCCCTGCACCACACTCATCTCCCCCTACTCCCTGCATTGCTCACTCCACTCCGACATTGTCGGTCTCCTTGCTGTTCCTCAAACAAGTCAAGCGTATTTCTAGATTTAGGAATTTGTACTTGCCATTTTTCTGCCTGGCATGCTCTTTCCCAGTGATCTTCTGGGCTCTGCCCCTCAATTTGTTGTCATGGCTACTCAAATGTCACCAGATGGAAGAAGACTTCCCTGCCCATCTTTTACAAAATATTAAACCCTATCCTATTATTCTCTTTCCCCTTGTTGTGTTTGATTTTTCTTCAGAGCACTTTTATAATCTGACATCCTATATAGCTACTTATTTATTTATTTGTTGTTTCTTCTTCTTTTTCTTTTCTGTCTAACCCCATTAGAATCTAAGTTCTAGGGGCACCTGGGGAGCTTAATTGGAGTCTGTTAATCGGCTACCTTCAGCTCAGGTCATGATCCCAGGGTCCTGGGTTCGAGTCCCTGCTCCACGGGGAGTCTGCTTTTCCCTCTCCTTCTCCCTCTGC
Source organism: Mellivora capensis (assembly GCA_004024625.1). Classification (NCBI taxonomy): domain Eukaryota; kingdom Metazoa; phylum Chordata; class Mammalia; order Carnivora; family Mustelidae; genus Mellivora; species Mellivora capensis. The sequence goes on along the minus strand of PISX010006532.1, from coordinate 8,515 downwards.
CCCTTTCCCTGTTCATGCTTGCTCTGTCTCTCTCTCAGGTAAATAAATAAAATCTTTAAAAAAAAAGAATCTAAGCTCTATGAGGGCAGAGAAATGATCTATTCTGTCCCCTGATGTATCCGTACCATCAAGACCAGTGCCTAGCACATAAGGAGTGCTTGATATATATATTTTTAAAGATTTTATTTATTTATTTGACACACAGAGATCACAAGTAGGCAGAGAGGCAGGCGGGGGGTGGGGGGGAACAGGCTCCCCACCGAAGCAGAGAGCCCGATGCAGGACTCGATCCCAGGACCCCGAGATCATGACCTGAGCTGAAAGCAGAAGCTTTAACCCACTGAGCCACCCAGGCGCCCCTGATAAATATTTTTCTAATATTTATTTTGGAGAGAGATAAAGAGAGCATGAGCTGGGGGAGTGGCAGAGGGAGAGAGAATCCCAAGCAGACTCCCTGCTGAGTGTGGAACCCGACATGGGGCTCGATCCCAGGACCCCGAGATCATGACCTAAGCCAAAATCAAGAGTCGGACACGCAACCAAGTGAGCCACCCAGGTGCCCCAATAAATATTTCTTAATGAATCAGTGAAGGAACTTAGCCATGATTACTCCTGAATGAAATATACATTGTTATTTTTAATGGTTATAATCGTCCATTTTTTGGTAATCCAAAATGTATTTACCAAATCCCCTTTATTTGGGTTCCTCTCCATGTATCACTTGTATGAACAATGAACCTGCTTATTGGTAAATCTCTTATAATTATTTCCTTAGGATAATTCCCTCAAGTAGAATTTCTAAATAAAAGAGTATCCATATTTATAAGGCTTTTAATACATATTATTCTAAAATAGGCTACTGAGATTCACAATTCTGTCAGCAATATACGGAGGTACTTTTTCCCCACAGTCCCAGCTTTTGGCACTATTTCCTCACTTGCCTACTTTAGGCACTGTCTACTGACTTCCCTGTATTTTAGGTGAGGATCTAATTCAGTTACACCACTCCCACATTCTCTCTTCACTCCCATTTTTGCTTGTTGGCTCATTAATTTAGTTTCTCCTTTATATGTTTCAATAATATACTTAAACCCTTATTTCAGTTTCTACCAATTTTCTGCGGTATCTTTTGACACTTGATAAGTATTGTGACCCATCTACATTTTTCCTCCCTATCATGTCAGCTATTCCTTTATTTTTTATTGTCAAGATTGATAGCATTTAAATTATTTTCTGCAACCATAACTAAGTATTCTAAAAGTAGAAGAATCAATAGAATTTTTATAAAATAACATAGTTAATTATAGAGCTGAGTTATATGGCATAATTATATAGTGTTTTCTTCTCTCTGGTTCCATGGTCATGATCCTCATGCCAAGCAAAGGAGAATTTGCCTAGTGTCAAGATCAAATGGATTTGCTTCTCTTAAATGTAATAAATTGCTCGGTAATGCCGCTTTTTTGTTTGTTTCTCTGTCTTTCTTTAATTGAGAGGATAATAATGGGCTTTCATGGGTGATGTGCATTAAGGAGGAGGGCACGTGCTGTGATGAGCACTGGGTGTTATATGCAACCGATAAATTATAGAAAACTATACCTGAAACTAATGATGTACTATAAATAGGCTAATTGAAGTTAAAAAAATAAAAGCAATGATAATAAACTAAAAAATAAAACAAAAAAATAATAGGCTTTCATTACTCTACTCCTGTGTATTCCACTTCATTCACTCTATATCTCCTTTGGAATCCACTATAGTCTTAGAGCCCACTGAATTTTAATTTAGCCTATTTGCTTTCTAGATTGCCAACCCGTGGTCAATGACATTTTACTGGATTTCGAGTTAGTTCCTCTCCATGGGACAACCCTCTTTCTTAGTTTTCAGGCCTTATTTTTCTGGAGTGAATACTAGAAAAGGTACTTTTAGAAAGAGAGGTAAACTTTCTTCTTTGCTTATTTGATGAATTTCTTTTGTCTTCCTAATGATTGACTTCCCTTGGTAAAGAACTTGGGGTTCAAAATAATTTTTTTTTCTTCCAAACTGTTTTCTTCCCAACTCTTTATATGGAAAATATTTCAAACCTGCAGAAAATTTGAAAGAATATTTTCATCAACAGAGTGTCTGGGTAGCTCAGTCGATTAAGCATCAGACTCAATTTAGGGTCAGGTCATGATCTCCAAGTCCTAAGATCGAGCCGGGTGACTCAGCATGGAGCCTGCTTAAGAGTCTGACTCTCCCTCACCCTCTGCCCCCCTCTTTGCGCATGCGTGTGCACGCCCCCACGTGCTTTCTCTCTCTAAAAAAAAAAGAATACTTCATCAACACTGATACACCCTACACTAGATCCACCAATTGTGCATATTAACACATTTTCGGTGTTTGTTTTTTTCTGTTATTTGAAAATAAGTTGGAACACTCAAGGCACCTGGGTGGCTCAGTTGTTAAGCATCTGCCTTCCACTCGGATCATGATCCCAGGGTTCTGGGATGGAGTCCCGAATTGGGCTCCCAGCTCAGCGGGAAGCCTGCTTCTCCCTCTCCCACTCCCCTTGATTGTGTTCCCTCTCTCGCTGTGTTTCTCTCTGTCAAGTAAATAAAATCTTTAAAACAAAATAAGTTGAGGGGCGCCTGAACGGCTTAGTGGGTTAAAGTCTCTGCCTTCCGCTCAGGTCATGATCCCAGGGTCCTGGGATGGAACCCCGGGTCAGGCTCTCTGCTCAGCGGGGAGCCTGCTTCCCCCCTCTCTCTCTCTGCCTGCCTCTCTGCCTACTTGTGATCTCTGTCTGTCAAATAAATAAATAAAATCTTAAAAAAAATAAGTTGAAACACTCGTGATATTCACCTCAAAGAATTTCTGCCTGCATCTCCGAAGAGCAAGAAAGTTCTCCTACAAAACCGCAGTACTATGATCACATCCAGGATAATGAACACTAGTGAATAACATCAGCAGATATATAGCCCATATTAGAATCTTCTCAATTGTCACCATGTCTATAGATTTTTTTTTTTTATTTTCCAATCCAGAATCCAGTCAGGTTTCTCAGTGTTTGGTCTTTATGTCTTTTTATTCTCTTCATCTTCAACGGTGCTCCTGTCTTTTGGTTTCTTTTCAACACTGACTGTTTTGTTTTGTTTTTTAAAGGATCCAGGCCAGTTGTTCTGTAAAATATCCTTTGTCTGGATTTGTGTGATTATTTCCTTATGATTGGATTCAAGTTAGACATTTTTGGTAAGAATATAGCACACGTGAGATTGTGTACTTACTACATCATATCAAAGGACATTTTATATTAGATTCTTTTTTTGGGGGGGGGGTGAGCTCTACACCCAACGTGGGGTTCAAACTCACAATCCTAGGATCAAGAGTCACATGTTCTACTGACTGAGCCAGCCAGGCGCCCCTGTATTAAATTATTGATAATTGGTGATCTTAAATTTGATCATTTGGTTAAGGGGATAACTACCGGATCTCTTAACAGCAAAAAAAAAAAAAAAAAAAAAAAAAAAGTTTTTCCTTTATAATTAGTACAATAATGTATGGAGTCCTACTTGGAGACCATGTAAATAAACTGTTTCCTAATGATCTTTCACTCAAGGTTTTTAGCATTTGCTGAGATCCTTGCTTAAATCAATTATTACAAGACTTGAAATGGTGTTATTAAAAAGAAATCCTCTGTTTACAACCTGATAGTTTCTATAAAGAATAATTTCCCTTTTAAAGACTCTTTTCTCCTAATATTTTATTAATTTATATTTTCCTAACATGATGGACTGATGCATTTTTATTAATCTTTTATTAACAATCATCATAATCCTTTGGATGTTCTAACTGTTCCAGTTTGATGAGGCAACATGATTTATGGCCAACCTAAGTGCCTTCTGATCAGTCAAGAGCATGTGGACTGGTAGAAACTATAAATGAACTATAAATACTTGATGCAAATGCCATAAGCTGGGGATCCCTGGGTGTGGTGACTGTTGCAGTTGGGTGTGTCCCATATTAGGGACCATGGATATTATGCCTGTGAATCAGTTATTGGCGCCTATGGGCATGAGGCTGCCACCCCAGGTGAGGTTCCATACCTGCCTGATGGGAAACTTTTCCCCTTGTCCCTGAGCAACCACTCGTGGGATAAGAGAAGAGCTGACTGATGCCGTCTGGACGGCTCCATGATCTGTCTGCTACTGCAGGGTATCCCGTGATGCCACATTCTGCCCTGCCGGCAAGCTGTATCTCTCTGAGCAGACTGAAGCCAGAGGGAGCCCATTGTAGTTTTGTGAGTGTGAAGGTTTCATTGAGCCCATGAAAATCCATGACAGGAATTGTGCTCTTTTAGAACAGAATACTCAAAAAACTTATTCCCATCCCTACCCCCACCATTACATGGTCACACATTTCTTTTTTTTTTTTTTAATTTATTTGACACAAGCAGAGAGAGAGGTCACAAGTAGACAGAGAGGCAGGCAGAGAGAGAGGGGGAAAGCAGGCTCCCTGCTCAGCACAGAGCCTGATGTGGGGCTCGATCCCAGGACCCTGAGACCATGACCTGAGCCAAAGGCAGAGGCTTTAACCCACTGAGCCACCCAGGCGCCCCCACACATTTCTTCACTTATGATTTATCTTAGTTTCTCTTTGCAAATAAAGGTACATGTTTTTTTCTTACACAAAGATAGAAACACACACACACACACACACACACACATATAGAGGTATATATCCTGAAAATCACTCATATCAGTTCATAAAGAACATCCTCATCTTTTTTTAAAGATTTTTTTATTTACTTGAGAGAGAGAAAGATAGTGAGAGAGATAGATAGAGAGAGAGAGAGAGAGAGTACAAGCAGGGGGGAGAGGGAGAAGCAGACTCCCCACTGAGCAGGAGCCCGATGCAGGGCTCGATCCCAGGGCTCGATCCCAGGGCTCTGGGACCATGACCCAAGCCAAAGGCAGATCCCTAACCGACTGAACCATTCAGGAGCCCTGTCATTTTTTTTTTTAAAGGGCTGCATAATGTTTCACTCTGGAGAGGTAATCAAAGTTTATGCAAGCAGTTTCCCATCAATGGGCATGTAAATTGCTTCAATTATTTTGCTATTAAAAATAAGTTCACAGTAAATAACTTCAGGCATATGTTAGTCCTGTTTGTTGAGGTATATGGTTAGGACGAGTTCCTAGAAGTAGGAGTGCACGGTCCAAGGGTGAATGCATATGTGATTTCCTGAGATGTCACCAAATTCCTCTCCACAGGGGTCGTAGCATTTTGTGTTTGAGTTAGCAGTGAATGAGGCTGTGCTACCTGTCTGCTAAGAAGAGCATTTCAAACTCGCTTGATGTCCTCAGAAATTGCACAAAACTAAGTCGCTGCGAAACAAAATTCGGAAGTCATAAGGAGAAGATACGACGAGATATACGTGGCATCAATGAAAAGTAACCTAGATGAAATAAAGATTTAAAGGTCAAGAAAAATCCTAAACTGAAATGGCATTGTCAATATCTGCAGTAGAGGCAGAGAAAAACTGGGGAGGGGCCCCTGGCTGGCTCAGTCAGTTAGCACCCAACTCTTGATCCTGGGGTTGGGAGTTCGAACTCCACATGGGGAGGGGAGCCTAGTTAAAAAAAAAATTAAATGCTTCAAATCAAAACCACATTGAGATACCACCTTACACTAGTTAGAATGGTAAATATTGACAAGGCAAGAAACAACAAGTGTTGGAGAGGATGTGGAGAAAGGGGAACCCTCTTACACTGTTGGTGGGAATGCAACTTGGTGCAGCCGCTTTGGAAAACAATGTGGAGATTCCTCAAAAAATTAAAAATAGAACTACCCTTTGACCCTGCAATTGCACTACTGGGTATTTACCCCAAAGATACAGATGTAGTGAAAAGAAGTATTTCAGTGTTTGTTTTTTTCTAAATTATTTGACAATAAGTTGAAACACTCAGGGCACCTGGGTGGCTCAGTCGTTAAGCATCTGCCTTTGGCTCGGGTCATGATCCCAGGGTCCTGGAATCGAACCCCGCATTGGACTCTGGTGCACCCCAATGTTCAGCCCAATGTTCACAGCAGCAATGTCCACAATAGCCAAACTGTGGAAAGAGCAGAGATGCCCTTCAACAGATGAATAGATACAGAAGTTGTGGTCCATATATACAATGGAATATTACGCAGCCATCAGAAAGAATACCCAGCTCTTGCATCAACATGGATGGGACTAGAGGAGATAATGCTGAGTGAAATAAGTCAAGCAGAGAGAGCCAATTATCATATGGTTTCACTTACTTGTGGAGTATAAGGAATAGCATGGAGGACATTAGGAGAAGGAAGGGGAAAAGGAAGTGGGGGGGAAATCGGAAGGGGAGATGAAGCATGAGAGACTGTGGACTCCAAGAAACAAAGGGTCTTAGAGGGGAGGGGTGTGAGGGGATGGGTTGGCCCGGTGATAAGCATTAAGGAGGGCACGTATTGCATGGAGCACTGGGTGTTTTACATAAACAAAGAATCTTGGAACACTATACCAAAAACTAATGATGTACTGTATGCTGACTAACATAATAAAAAAAATTTTTAATCAGGAAATGCAAATTTAAAAAAATAAAATGCATGTAGAAAAAATGAAAGCAAAATGAAGTGTAGGTAGAAACTAAAAAAAAATAAAATGACACACTTAGAAAAGAATTAGAACTGCAGAAAATTAAATCACTAATACGAAGGATAAATATGATTAGCTGTCTCAGAATTCAGAGGAAAAGAACAGAGACATGACAATGATAAAGGACATAGAAAGATGCTCCAATAACATAATTATAAGTGCTTCTCAGGAAAAAAACACTTAGAACAAATGCAATAACCCAAATTAGAGTAGAAGAAAATGTCCTAGCATGGAGATTACTCCATGCTAAACTCCATGGAGATAAACTCCAAATTAAAAATCCACAGACTGAAAGGAGTTATGACACCACATGCATACACCCATACACACACAGATCCACATTATCCTCACAAAGTTATTTCACTTCAGGGATAAATAAAACCATGTCTTATAAATATTCTGGAAATAAAGACATCTTTTAAAAAAGATATTAGGAGCCCCGGCTGGCTCAGTTGGTAGAGCATAGGACTCTTGATCTAGAGATTGTGAGTTCAAGCCCTACCCTGGGCATAGCGTTTACTTAAAATAATACTAAAAGTAATGGGGCGCCTGGGTGGCTCAGTGGGTTAAGCCTCTGCCTTCGGCTTGGGTCGTGATCTCAGGGTCCTGGGATCGAGCCCCGCATTGGGCTCTCTGCTCAGCAGTGAGCCTGCTTCCCCCTCTCTCTCTGCCTGCCTCCCTACCTACTTGTAATCTCTTTCTCTGTCAAATAAATAAATAAAATCTTTTAAAAATAATAATAATAAAAATAAAAATAAGATGTTAAATCTAGATTAATGTTTAGGAATAATCACCATCTCAATTAAATTAGCCAAGAGAGTTTTAATTGATGAAATGATTCTAAAATTCATTTAAACATACAGGAATACATTAACAGAAAGAATATATAGGAATATCATAAATAATTTATAAAGAAGAGTATTGGGAAGGGATTAATCCCTCTATCTGGTAAAATCTACTATAAAACAGCTAGAAGTGAATCACTGTGGCATTGGTAGCAATGTGGAGAGAATATGCATGTAAATATAACAGAAGAGATGGTCCAAAGCCAGATCTTAGTATTTATGTTATATTATGTAAGCAAATCCATGGAAAATGGAAGGATTTTTCTTCTCTTCTTCTTTTTTTAAAATATTTTATTTATTCATTTTGAAAGAGCAAGAGAGACAAAGAATGAGAGAGTGAAAGAGCACATGCCGTGGGAGGAGCAAAGGGAGAGGGAGAAGCAGACTCCCTACGGAGCAGGGAACCAGACATGGGACTCGGTCCCAGGACCCTGGATCATGACGGGAGCCGAAGGCAGATGTTCAACCAACTGAGCCACCCAGGTGCCCCTGGAAGGACTTTTTCAATAGACACTTTTGTTATGAGCGGTTAACTGTTTAGGTGTGTGGAGGGTGTCTATTTATTTGGTGCTGAAACCTGAGATGGAGTGTCTATTTAGATCCTCACTCTATGACATAACAAAATACATCCCAGTAGATTAGGATTTAATAAATTCTAAAATAACCAACCATCAAAAAACAAAAGAAAACAGAATTCATCCTTCAAATCTGTAAGTTTAAAAGGAATGGGAGAAATTACCAAAAGATAGATACAAGCACCTACACTTTAAATTTCTGCTTATCTACAATGCCATAAACAATACTAAAATATAAATTGGTTGGGACGCCTGGGTGGCTCAGTTGGTTAAGCAGCTGCCTTCGGCTCAGGTCATGATCCCAGCGTCCTGGGATCGAGTCCCACATCGGGCTCCTTGCTCGGCAGGGAGCCTGCTTCTCCCTCTGCCTCTGCCTGCCACTCTGTCTGCCTGTGCTCGCTCTCTCTCTCTCCCTCTCTCTCTGACAAATAAATAAATTTAAA
>PISX010006531.1:0-96669 GCA_004024625.1 Mellivora capensis | reverse complement strand
AAAAAAAACACAGGGAATAAGTTCCAATGCTGAGATCCAAACACAGACTTTATCGCTTTGAAGCCTCACGAACGGCCTTATGCGAGAAGCAGATTAGGGAGGCATATCCCGGGTTTGTTGATTAGAGTGAAGCTCCAAGAGGTCCCATGATTTGTCCAATTCAGGTCTTCTGCTTTCTCGTCTACTCTATTTGTTTTCTATTGCTGCTCTAACAAATTACCCAAAACCTTAGTAAATTAAAACATAAATTTATTATTTTACAGTTTTTTAAAGTCAGAAGTCTGATGCAGATCTCACTGAGCTAACTTCAAGGTGTCCACGCTGCTGTATTCCTTTCTGTCCCCTTGCTTTTTCCTCAAGCTTCTAGAAACCACTCAGATGCTTTGGCTCATGACTCCCTTACATTTTTAAGCCTGTGGTGGCAACTTGAGTCTTTCCCACATCAAAACACTCCAACCAGGGCGCCTGGGTGGCTCAGTCAGTTAAACATCTGCCTTCAGCTCAGGTCACGATCTCCGGGTCCTGGGATCGAGCCCCACATTGTGGCTTCCTGCCCAGCAGGGAGTCTGCTTCTCTCTCTCTCTCTCTCTCTCCACCCCCTGCCCCTCCCCACCACTTGTTCTCTCTCTCTCTCAAATATATAAATAAAATCTTTAAAAAACTACCACTCCAAACTTTATTCTGCCTCCTTCTTGCATTTTTAAGGATTTGTGATTACTTCAGTCATACCTAGATAGTCCAGGATAATTTCCCTTCTTAAAATATATTTTAGGGAGCCTGGGTGGCTCAGTGGGTTAATCCTCTGCCTTCAGCTCAGGTCATGATCTCAGGGTCCTGGGATCGAGCCCCGCATCAGGCTCTCTGCTCAGCAGGGGGCCTGCTTCTCCCCCATAGCTCTGTGCCTGCATCTCTGCCTACTTGTGATCACTCTCTGTCAAATAAATAAATAAAATCTTAAAAAAATATATATTTTAAACTATAACTTACCTGATTAGCAACCGTAATTTACTTTGCAACCCTCCTTCCTCTTTGCCAGGCAAGGTAACTTATGGTTGGGATCTGGAGACTAGGAGGTGTGCATCTTGGGGGTGGCGGAAGGGGGCATTTTTCTGCATATTATGTCTGGTTTGCTGAAATGGTAATGGTACAGAGTTCCCAGGTAGCTCTTCAGGAATGTCCTCCACCACGGTAAACAGTCCTGTCCTGCCACGTGGCAGAGGAGTTCCTCATTCATTCATTCATTTGCCTGTCTAACAGGTAACTTACTGAGTGTCGTCTATGTGCCATATACCACTAGAGCTTGCCCATGACAGAAAATATCACAGTGACCCACACAGATAAGCCCCATGAAGGCAGCTACAGGGTAGAGTGGAAAGTGCTGCATCATGGGCATCATGGGATGCTGTGGGAGCCTCGGAAGGGCATCTGGCCCATTCTTGGACAGGGCTGTGGAAGGCAAAGGTCTCAAGGCAGCCCGACAAAGAACTTGGCTCTCAGCTGTAGCTCCGTGTGGGTGGGTGGGGGGAGTGTGGCCTTCTAGCCTTGCTAAAGGGCAAGAATGGAAAAAAAAGACTGGAGAACTGAGCAGGAACCACGGCTTCTAGGCCTTGTTAGAGCGTTAGATTTCCTTCTCAGGGTGAAGTGTGCGAAGCAGGGAAATGTCATGCTGAGTTTCACATTTCAAGAAGTGCAAAGTAGGCGAGGCTCTCTTGAGGTGACCCAGCCTCACGGGCCCAGCCAGCAGCCCGGGGTTCAGACGCTCAACCCCGACCTGTGCTTAGGAAGGAGCCCCCTCCGCCACGGGCCTTAGGTTTGTAAAAGTGGCTTCCCGCACATTATGATGTTGCCACCAGGTCAACCCTCTGTGGATGATTGGACTGGGGGAATGACCCTCCCCCCTTTTTTGTAGAGGAGGAAAATGGAAGTCAGAGATGAGGTGACTGGTTACCTTGTAAATGGGGGAGCTGGACATCGGATTCTCTCACACCCGCCAGGCTCTAACTACTGCATGAGACATTGTGTCAAGATGTTGTACAGTGGACGAAAGGAAGTCTGAGAGGTGTAAGGCACGGCCTCTGATTTTGGGGAGTTGACAGTTACTGAGGAGGTGGGGTATTTGAGGCTGATGGTGAATTTCTTGAGATTCATCATAGAAAGGGTGTGATTTTTTTACCCCAGCCTGTGTGGCATAGTACGCGGCAAGGTATTAGGCTGATTGTAGAATATCTTAGGAAGGACAGAAGGGAGGAAGAAGGGAAGGGGAGAGTCAGTGGGAGAGTAAGGGAGGGAGAAGGGAAGAGGGAAAGTACTTTGGGGACCTGGTGACCTTTTCTGATGACTCCCATCCTCCAGTACTCATGCCATTGGACTGTGGTAATGATACAATTTTAGCATCGATAATGAAAACCCTATCTGGGACTGTAGCGAAGAATACAGAAGCCACTTTATAGCCTGGGAAACACTTAACATAGGCCAGTCTTGAAAGGCAAAAGAGGAGCCAGACATGATTTTTAAAAGTTATTGGAAAATGTAATTATCCTTTTAATGTTGTATTTATAACCACCTTTCCTCTGCCCCCCTGTGGCTCAGGGACCTACAAGTCTGAATATGTAAGAACACTTTCCACCTAGGGAGATGAAAACTGTCTGCTTAGATATTTTAATTGTCTTTTTTTTTTTTTTTTTAAAGCTCATGTATCAGCCTGAAAATCCAGACCATATTCCTTATGTGAAGCGGATCAGGACTGTCCTTCAGTTTCATATTTCTGCCATGGAGGGAAATGCTTTTCATGTTCCGTGGTGCATTGTAGCACTCACCCCGTGGAGTGTGTATTAAAAATAACTCACTGCACACAGCTCCACATTTGTGAAAAGCATCTAGCCGAAGCTACCAGGGGTCTGTTTGGTGAAGGGAAATTATTCTCGGGCAGCTAGTGGTCTACTAAGAATTCTATTGCAAATGATGCATTTCAAAGCAGTTAATGTTAAAGAAAGGCCAGAATTTCCCCTGCATTTATACCAAATGTTTTATATACCAGACCTCATTACCCACTTCACTGGCTTTGATCTATAATAATCGCTTGCCTTTAGCTCCGGCCTACAGAGTGCGACTCCAGAGAAAATATGTAACACCACGAAGTAGTGTCCTAACAGACCCGTGCAAATGAGGCCCGCTCTCAAAATGGGACAGACAAGATGGGAAAGTTCACGCTCAGTAGCAATTATTGCGGAAATTAAGATGATGACCCATCCCATGGCTCAGTGCTTTTTAAAACTACCTCCCCTTCCTGTGATTGGAAGCATCGTTTGTAGCTCGTTGGTGAATGTGGGAAGCTCCATCTCAAATCTGATGACTGGTTGCTGAGTGTTACCATAGTTGGTAGGCCCTGTTCTTGGGCTTGCTCTTGTTTCTTTTCCTTGCAGTTTCCTTCTCACAGCAGTATAATGTCGTGGTTTAGAGGATGGGCCTTGGATTTGCTCAAACTGGGCTTACATTCTTGTTCTGCCTCTTGCCTAGCTGTATGAGCTAGAGCAAGTGACCTACTTACAAGCCTCAATTTCTTAATCAGTAGGTTCATTGTTAGGAGGAGAGCAATTATGGATGGAAAGTGGTTAGCTCATGGCCTGGAACATAGTAAGCACTAAATATCTACTAATTAAAATATGTTATGTCGCATGCTTAGCTAAGTACGGTTTGCAGATAGAGGATCCAAGCATAGAAGGGAAATGAGGGGGTCAAGCATGTGTGATAGAAAGTCTTTTAGAGGACACAAAGGAGAGTTTGGGATTTTCCATGTTTGGGAACCAAAGGATGCAACTGATGGCCTGAGAGAGTTGGTTTGCCTTGTAGAGGTGAATTAGGATCCCACAAGGGTCTATTTCATTGATGATTTTTAGCAGCATCAGATGTTTTCCACCAGCCAAATCACAGTGTAGGCTGCTGTGGTTTCTGGTGGGCAAATGTGAACTTTGTTTTAAAATGCTGATCTGCAGGAACGTGCAGAAAAGTGTTTTGTAAAGGGAAAGTGGGCAAGTACAGATTTAACCTACACAGCAAAATTCAGAATTCTTTGAAAAGTTGTCTAGGACTTACAGGAACATGGAGATCTTAATTAGCCAAAGAAAACCCAAATATTTCTTTTGTTAAAAATGTGAAATATTTACATAACTGTTACTAAGCCAGCATTATGTTTTGGTTTTTTATTTTTTTATTTAATACTGTATTTCATGGAATCCAAGAGACAACCCAGGGGAAGACAGATCACTGTTCATGTGCCCTTGAAAAGAAAAAGTAATGTTTAAGACAGGTGTGTCTTAATAGGATACCTGCTTAGAATTGTGATGTCAGGGGCTATCCCTTCAATACAGGGATAAGTGAAAAATAAATCCATCCCACAGAAAGGGACAACAGAGGAACTCACACATCTCAGATTGGGTTTTGGTAGAAGGAAGGAAAAATGTTATCTACTGAGATTTTGAATTGCAAGTTGGTTCTAATAAATATTGAAGTCTGAATGTACAGTGTCCGTGTAAGTTAAAGAAAATACGTAGGCAGATGATGTAAGGTGGTTTCAGATTGGGAGGGCCCCTAATGAATGATCAGAGTAGTTGTAAATTCTGTCTGCAAGAACTCGGCCCCCATCTGGTCCTCCAGCAGTGTTAAGGCACATTCCTCAAATCAGAAATGATAAAATCTAAAAAAAAAGAAAGGACAGTTGGATTGATGACATATGGTGTATAATAATTACACAACTAGTTATTAAAATAATTTTTTTTGGAACGTTTGAAAGGTGGCACCTTGTCAGTAGATTGAAGTAAAAATCTGCAGGGGGATGAGATGAAATTTCTCTTCTGAAATCAAACATTCCAGAGGGAGACAGGTGTGGAGTAATAAATCACATTTATATAAATTACAACTATTTCTATAATAATAATTTATAAGTTATGTAAATACTGTAGCGGAATTTAGTGAGTATCAGAAGCTACTAAGGATACCTGGTATGCAAAGGAATGGCTTACAGAAGAGGTGACTTGGACAGTGGGGTTATATAAGCAAAGTGAAGCTTAAAATATAGATAATTACTTGGCTATTTGGGACCCTGAATTTCAGATACTTTCATCTGAAAGCTTTTCATCTGCAGTAAAAATCAAGGTTAATGATTTTTCTTTTTTGCTTGCAGTATCCACGTACTCTCCTCTGTTCTTTACTTCATATTTAGAATTTGCCTAAATCAAGATAATATATCCTTATCACATTCCTCTGCCCACCCTTGCCCAATACCTTCTCTATTACCCCCAGAATGTGAGAATACATGTTTTATTTAATAATTTAGTAATTTTTATTAAAATATATATCCTAATAGCAGTGTAGGCATATATTTGGAATATTAGAATATGTTTCTATATATTAGAATATATTTCTAATTCTAATATACATACATAAATGTATGTTCTAATATAATATGCCTATGTCCTGCTACTTCATTTCTCAGTGTCAGCCATTATTGACTAAGTTATTATATTTTTATAAAATCGTCATCATGTCAACATTGTTCCATTTTCCAGCCACAGGATAGTTTTAATCAAGTTTCTTGCAGTTACTAACAGCTTCTCTTTTTTTCCCATTTATTTATTTGACAGACAGAGATCACAAGTAGGCAGAGAGACAGGCAGAGAGAGAAGAGGAAGCAGGCTCCCAGCTGAGCAGAGAGCCCGATGTGGGGCTTGATTCCAGGACCCTGGGATCATGAGCTGAGGCGAAGTCAGAGGCTTTAACCCACTGAGCCACCCAGGCGCCCTATTTATCAAATTTCTAAGAATAACTCTTTTAAACACTCTTACATAGCAAATCACACCCCCATTCTATTGATTTTCCTGCTCTTGTGAATGGACTGCTTCTCCCTTAGTCTGGTGCAGGGCCATCTTCTCAGGCTGTCCTGAGCTTTCTCCTCTGTTTTCATGGAGCCTCTGTCCCCTTCCCTTGTGGTTTACTCCTTAGTTTTGCTGGAGCACATTCATCAGTAGCTTCCTGAGAAAAAATGTGTGGGAGGTAAATAGGTGAAAATATCTTTAATCTGTTCTCTCACTGGACTTACACTCTGGGTGTGAAAAGTCTGAATGAACATTTTCCCTCAGCAGTTTTTAGAGTTTCTGTGAGAAGTCTTTCAGCAGTGAAATATCTCATTCTCTTTCTTTTATGTGTGGCCTCCTTTTTCTTGCTGGAAATTTTAAATTCTTTTTATCACTGATACTCTGAGTTGCATCTAGTGATTGGCCTTGGTGTGGGGTTTTCGCTCATCAATTTTCTAAGCCCTTGATGGGCACAGATGGGCTAAAACTATGGTTCCCAAACTGTATGCCAATATGGCATAGGGTCCCCCAGTGAACTCACAAGGGGGCCATGGAATATTTTGAAATTTGGGGGAAAACAGCAACATCTGTGGGACACTAGGCAAATCATTAATTGGAGACTCAACAGGAGATTGCTACATTCCTTTTATGATGTCATATCTTTGCAAAACTGGATTTTTGCAGTTGCCGTGATTTCAAAACAAACAAAAACAAGTGCCACACAAAATAAAAAGTAGTGTGGAATAGGAAATGAGGGTGGCAGCATCCAGTAGGATTCCAGCTTTTGGGGAGTTGTATAATGCCCAGCAGGTGCTACGTTTTTAGGACACGAAGATGTAGTACATTGTTTGGATTTAACTACTTAAAATGCTGAATTGAAAAGTATCTCTTTGGGCCCCAGGGTGTTATAAAAAAGGTAACTGTGAGGTGCCATTTAATGAGTAGACTGGGACTTGTGGTCTGAATACTCTTACACTTCATTTCTGCAACATTTCCTTGTTTTATTTCTTTGACAGTTCTCCTCCTCCCTCTTCTTTGCTCTCTGTGCGTGGAAGTTCTTTTGGTTGGTGTTGGACCCTCTGTATTGATACTGTGCTAAAAATAAGCTGATTTTTGTTGCTGTCTTCTTGCTTTTTCTCCAGTTGTCCTTCTCTGTTTATTTTGTTCTTTTTCATGGAGAATCACTAGATTTTTATCTGCAACTCTTGTATTGATTTTTTTTTTAACATTTCGTCTGTCATATCACTGAGTTCCAGGAACATTTTCTTATTCTCATTGCTCATTTTTTAAATAGCACCCTCTTGTTTTGTGGATGCCACGTCTTTGCTGATCTCTCTGAGCGTATTAATAGTTTTTTGAAGATTTTTTTTCCCACCAGTATGGACTCGGATGTCTCCAAGTTCCTTTCCCTCTGCTTTGCTTTTCAGTGTGTTGTGCATAATCTAATAGTTTCATCTATTTTGAGATTTGCTCCATTTTTGTATTCCCCTAGAGACAGGAACTGAGATGAGGATCTCAGGGTAAGATGTTTACTTGGGATACGATCCCAGGAAGCACTGGTGGTAGAGTGGGGACAGGAGATAGTAAACGGAACGAGCCCATCAAGGCCATCGTGGCCCCACAGTGGGCCACTTGGTCACTCTGGAGCTTAGTATATTTCCCCCTGAGGTGGGACGAAACAGGTGAAACTTACCCACTCTCCATTCATCCTTTTGTTAAGGGCTACTGCTGGGGGCATACCTCTTTGGTGCTTCTGTTGGGCATCCCCCTGAGGTCACAAGTACTCCCCTGCCCAAAAGATGCCCCCAGGCCGATAACTGCAGGCACTCCCTGTCAGCAGCCTCCCGGGTGTGGACCGGACTGCAGAGGAGATGCATGCAAACGGGCTCCAGCTGGACCACATGGCCTATTTAAAAGTGTTCAGAGGAAATCCTAGTGGAAGATGGACTGCGCTCAGATCCGGACAGACTTCCATCCCAAATCTCTCATAAAGGCTAGTCCAGGCACGATCGAGACGGCGTATACTTCCCTGGGAAACTTTGTGAAGCAGAGCTTTGGCTACCTGTGCCTGCCTTTTAATTTCTTTTAATGTGTGGTCAGTAGAAAGTTTTGCCGTTCCTATTGATTGCAGTTCCTGTGAGTCTATGATGCACAAGTTAGATTAATTGAGTCGAAGGGGAGTGTAGTGTTTCTCAGCCTTGGTCCTGTTGAACTTTTTAGATAAGGACTGGGCGTGAGCAAAGTGGACCAATTAGCTGTGTGACCTTGGCAATAGCCTTCCCTGCCTAGAACTCCATTTTCTCATGGATCCCGGTGGGATGACAATAGTACTTTCTTTATAGGACTGATATGGGAACTAGAAGATTGAGTACAGAACTCAATACACAAAGAGTTCAAAGCGTGTTGACTGTTATATTTATCTGTTTGTCTTTCCCCACTAGACTGTGAGATTCTAAGAGAAGGGATCGTCTTTTCCATCTTAGAACTTCAGAGAACCGAAGAGAATTGACCCAATTATGGTAGTTATTTTGGTCATTAGCCATGGCCCTAACATGGCAGGATTTGGGGAAAAGCAAGAAACGGACAGCTTTGGCTGGTGAAACTTACTGACTATAAAGTAACATACATGGTATGGGGTTCACAGCTGCTCAAGGGTGTCTTCAGGCCATAGGCCTTTATTATTTTAGTTCCCAGTTGAAAGAGGGCCTAAGGTAACAAAGGTGATCCTTCCCCTTAAAACTTGGAAAATAGAATTTTGTAATGGATTTACTAGTTTTCAAATATTTTAAAAACTTAAAAATTTTTTATATGGGCACATTTTATTTTGAGTTATAACTCATATCAGCATCATTATTTCTCATTTTGCCAGAAAATGTACTCTCCACCAGTTTGCCTCAATAATAATGAAGTAACAGGAGACCTTGTGTTCCTGGTATGGTAGGTGTATCAATCTATATCTATCAGGGAAAAATAATCAATATAATTTTATAACTGCTCCAAGAACTCACTTAAGTTGTGTATTCTTTGAAAAGGCCTAGGGCGCCTGGGTGGCTCAGTGGGTTGGAGCCTCTGCCTTCGGCTCAAGTCATGATCTCGGGGTCCTGGGATTGAGCCCCGCATCAGGTTCTCCACTCAGTGGGGAGCCTGCTTCCCCACCCCCCTGCCTGCCTGTCTGCCTACTTATGATCTCTGTCTGTCAAATAAATAAATAAAATCTTTGAAAAAATTAAAAAAAAAAAAAGGAAAGGCCCATAAAGCCTGGAAGAATGATCTGAAAGAAGAAACCTTTTTTTTTTTTTTTTTTAAGATTTTATTTATTTATGAAAGAGAGAGTGAGCAAGCATAAGCCCGGGAGTGGCAGGCAGAAGCGGAGTCTCCACAGAGCAGGGAACCTGACGCTCCATCCCGGGACCCTGGGATCATGACCTGGACAAAGGCAGACGCTTCACCCACTGAGTCACCCAGGCGCCCCAAGAAGAAACTCTTTAAAGAAGGACTATCAGACACTGATTTGTAAAATTCCATTCTCGGCTAGTTTATTGTTTTAGATGTGTTCATATTCGTCTATTTGTGTGCATCTAATGTAAACCACGCATGCAAAATACACTTTGGAACAATCAGAAGGTTCCCTGATACAGTTGTAGTGACAGAATGTCCAGCAGGAAACACACAGAACAGTTCTGCCAGGGGGTGTGTTACAGGCAGTCAGTGTTATCCCTGAGGGAGGGAGGGATCCTGAAAGTGGGGACGGTGGGGAATGATTCTGCAGAACCAGGCCAGGGCCTGAACCGGACGCAGAAGAAGTCATTCTTGTCTACCACTCCCTGCTTCCAGGCTGTGTGAAGACAGTATCCTTGCCATGCCAGCAGCTTTCCTCTGTCCACCCACCAGCCCCTTCCCGCCGGTGTGTGATGGACAGATTCTTGTGGCAGGACTCAGGCCCTGGGAGCCTCCCACTTCCCACACCCTGCCTGTTCGTTTTCGCGTACAGATGTGTTTTGTTGGGTTTTGGCTTCCCTCTCCAGTCTTTCTGACACTTTTACAGATTTACCCCCTTCATAGGTTGCCTGTGTTCCTTCCAAATTCATACACTGAAGTGCATCGTTCTAGTACCTCAGAATGTGGCATCTGGAAATAGGGTCAGTGCAGATATGGTGGGTCAAGATGGGGTCACGCTGGAACAGGGTGAGCCCCCAGTATGACTCCTGCCCTTAGAAAGAGGGAAGTTTGGACACAGACATCACACTCAGATAATACCATAGGAACCTGAAGGCAGAGACTGCAGTCAGGCATCTAAAGCCAAGAAACTCTAAAGATTGCCAGAAAACCATCAGAAGTTGGAGGCGGCCTGGAACAGACTCGCCTTCACAGGAGGAACCAACCCTGCCAACACTTTGACTTCAGAGCTGGGAGAGATTGCTTCTGTGCTCTAGGCCGCCCAGTTGGTGGCACTTCCTTAAAGCAGCCCTAGGGAGGGGGAAAAAAAATTACACCTCCCATGGGAGGCTTTGGAATACAGTTCATAAAAATTTGGCAGGGAGTTTAGGGAGCGAGCAAATAGTAATTGAGACCTAGCACAATTTTTTTCTCTTTGTCAAATGTCTAATGAGACCATCTGTCTTTTACTAAGCGTTCAGAGATTTCTCTCTAGGTGTGTGAGTCAGTGCTGAAAGGGCTAGGTGCTGGCGAAGGTTGTTCGAGGTTGCTGCGAGACATACATATGGCACTACTGAATTTTGCTCTCATGCATGTTAGCCTTGCCATAGTACTGTTACTTTGGAGCAATTTCTCTATTTTTTGTGTGAGCCAGAACTTGAGATCCATGCTGCTGAAATCATTAATCTAGTTCCCAAAGTCTTCATAGGCAGCGTTCCTGGGTGAAACACAGTTATTGGATACAGAGCATTTTTCCAAGTATAAATATGTCCCGAATATTGCATGGAACATACATAGGCTCAAAAACATTTGTTGCTTACCTGCAGGTCCAATTTAACCAGGCATCCTATGTTTCTACATGCTAGAACTGGCCTCCTTATTTACATGGCTTTCAAAATCGTGGACTTGCAGCCAACCAGTGGCAAAACCGTGAGTCAGCAGAGAGAGACTGATCGGCGGGTGGATCATTGAAAATGGTTTTGTAAAGATGAAAGTAAACCAAGGAGCTGCTTCGGAGGTGTGGCTGTGGCCTTTCTCAGGCCCTTCTCAGAAGAAAAGAGCAGCAGAATGAGGGTGTGGTTCCTTCTCCAAAGACTGTGCCTCATCCCCAGTTTTAGAAGGAGTTGGAAGCAGCTCCTAAGAAATGAGGGCAAAGGGCAAGGAATAAGATGGCCATAAATCCAGAATCAGCATGGACTGAATTACTCATAAAAACTAATATTATTACCAACATGATGGGAAGTAGTTATCATCTGAGAACTGAAGATTGGACATCTTGATGTTGTAGCTACAAAACTGTTAATAAAAACTAATTGTTATTAACAACCACCCCTTTTATTTTTGCCCTGCTTTCTTTCTGGCACCTCAAAGTACATGTTTATATACATATCTATATGTGTGTGTGTGTATACACACAAGAACAACATACAGTATATCTATATGTGTATACACACATATAGATCTATATGTGTATACACACACACATATAGATATACTGTATGTTGTTTTTTGGTTTCTGGTCTGTTTCCCCTGTTCACAGCTATATTCCCAGTGCTCAGAGGATTGCATAGAACTCAACTGCCATACTCAGTAAATACCAGATGAATGGATGAACCAACCAATAGCTTTCTTTAACCCATGGCTTTGCAGAGGACCTCCAGTTGGTTTTAAAAAAAGGGGTTTACCCTTTGAGCTTTCTATGGGAAGGCCTGAGAAGTTTCTTCCACTGTGAATTAACTTGGGCTGGGGAGGGTCTGAGAGCCGTGAGGAGAGTTTAGACAGAGCAAGACCCCCTTGTCCAAAATTTCCAGCATTCCATTGGAAGTCAGTGAGTTGTATCCGACTTTGGGACTTTGTATGGTCTAAGGGACTTCTTGAAGTCTCTCCAGCTTCTTACCGATTGGTGGTGAAGTTGCCCTTTTTTCATACTAAATCCACCAGCTGTTGGCTCATTCTTCCAGTTTGATTCATGAAGGGAAAAAGAGACACGTGGGAAGAAGATTTCATTTCCTGGGTCTTATTGTCACAACTAAACCCAGCTGCAGGATTTTTTTCTTTCTACATCTTAAAAAGTTTTTTGTGGGGACGCCTGGGTGGCTCAGTTGGTTGGACGACTGCCTTCGGCTCAGTTCATGATCCTGGAGACCCGGGATCGAGTCCCGCATCAGGCTCCCAGCTCCACGGGGAGTCTGCTTCTCCCTCTGACCTTCTCCTCGCTCATGCTCTCTCACTGCCTCTCTCTCAAATAAATAAATAAAATCTTTAAAAAAAAAAAGTTTTTTGTGTTTTTTTTTTAAATTATGCTTGACCCGTATTAAAAATAAGTTGAGGGATGTATTTATCACCGAGAAAGACGCTGTAAGCTGGTCACAGTTACAAAAGTTCTTTGAGGGGCGCCTCGGTGGCTCAGTCCGTTAAGGGTCTGCCTTCAGGTCAGGTCTTCATCTCAGGGTCCTGGGATTGAGTCCCTCCCCACCCCCTTTCCCTGCTCAGCGGGGAGCCTGCTTCTCCTTCACCTTCTGCCCCTCCCCCTGCTCCTGCTCTTTCCCTCTCTCTCTCAAATAAATACATGAAATCTTTTTTAAAATGAAAAAGTTCTTTCATGTGCTTCCGATCACATGTATGTATGAAGATGACAAGACAACTCCAGTTTTTTTCGTTGTTCTTCTTTGGCAGCGGCATTAAAATTCAGATTAAATCTTTGATTGTTAAGGTGTTCTAGAATCTTGTGAACAGGATTTTTTTTAATCGCCTTAGAAAAATAGGTATTTTGACTACCTAAAACAGTGTAGGGTTTGAAGTTAGTTAAATAGCTGGTTTGCACAAAAACTTGGACCCTGATTGCCCAAATCTTTATAATTCTAGTTGTCAGAGGCCTAGGACTGGGGGGCAAAATTTAAAAAAAAAAAAAAAAAAAGGAAGTTTTTGACTCGGATAGATTGTGTGCTGATAGATTACATTTGGGGACAGCGTTTCTTCACGGACAGCCTGTGTCCTCCCTCTCAGACCCCAGCTTGCCTTATCTTTTTAGCAGCACGATTAGAAGTGGTTGCTGCAATTGCTGTGGAAAAATCCACCAGGAGGTTATCATATTTAATGTTTCAGAAAACTTCCTTTGGAAGGTGACAACAGTCTTTCTTAATCACGGTGCTGTTGGGCAAGCACAGGTGTGTTGCATACCGTTAAATCTCTCTGTCCTTAGGACATAGTGTTGTTCTTTGAAAGTATTTGGCTCTCCTTCCACCTTTTTTCCTCCAACCCCCTCTTTATGCCAAAGAAAGCGCATTTCCCAGACTTACTCTCCACACCCAGCAAGGTATTCTTTCAGAAATCCTGAGTGATTTTTTTTTTTTAACTCATTCTCCCCCAATTGCATCTCCAAGCTCAAATGATGTATGTTTCTTACTGGGTTTGGGTCCGCACATGTTGACTGAGGATCTCCTATATTCCAAGCATTGTAGCAGATTACAGAGAGAAAAGCTTATTAACAAAGCACCTCCCCCCCCACCCCCTCCCTCCAGTGCTTCTGATCCACTGGCCCAGGAGCCCCATAAAGAGGCCATGTTCTCTCTTCTTCCATTGGAGTTTGCCCTGCACTGAATTGGGAGAACCACGGTATGAGAGATAGTTCAATCCTAGTAATAAAAAAGGTAGGTTGGGATTGTATTTCAGTCCATTTTGGTTACGTTCAAGGTATGAGTCATAAAAGGCAAGTGATGGAAAAGCAGAGAGCTTCTCTTTATGAACCGGTTCAGAAACATTTTGTAATGCCAGCTGCTTTTTCATTATAACTGCAACATAAAACCCAAAGCTTTGGTCTACCATCTGAACCTACTACAATTTTAGCCTCAACGTACTTTTCTAACTTTCCAGGTAAAGGCAGTGCTTTATTTTAATTATTTATTTATTTTTATTTTAAAGATTTTTTTTTAAAATTTTTATTTATTTGTCAGAGAGAGAGAGAGAGAGAGCGCGCGAGAGAGAGCGCGCACAGGCAGGCAGAGGCAGAGGGAGAAGCAGGTTCCCTGCCAAGCAAGGAGCCCGATGTGGGACTCGATCCCAGGATGCTGGGATCATGACCTGAGCCGAAGGCAGCTGCTTAACCGACTGAGCCACTCAGGCGTCCCAAAGGCAGTGCTTTAGTTAAATTCTTCTACCTCTTACCTCTTGAAAACCCTGTACCATAGAGGACCTCAGTACTTGGCTAGCCGCCAGCAATTAGTAAGTGTTTGGAGGATGAATGAATGAATATGGATGTAGGTGTCTCCTGGGCCATTCTGTTCTTTCACATCATTTTGCATTTTGTGCAGAGAGTATTGCAATTCCAAATTCCTGACAGAGAGGGACTCTGTTTGGTGTGACCTGGGTCAGGGAGCTCTCCTTTGCCCAGAGAGCCATGTCCAGGAAAGGGCACGTGGCCAGGAGCTCACTTAGTGGGGGTTCTAAGCACATTCTCTGGGAAGGGTATGAGTATGAGTGGCCACACCTCCGAAAAGCTTAAGGGGCAGAGTTCATTGAGAGATCTTAGGGGTTCAAGTATAGAGAAGGGACAATAGGGAACGAGGAGTTTGAACGAGGAGTTTGCTGGTTTTTCTTCTTTGCCTTTGAAGGTGGACAGAAGTCAAAGAAATGGTGCAGAACTGGGAAGAGTTACAAAGGAAGTGGTATTTTCAAGAGAATGCCAGGCTTCCGTCAGGGCAAGTAGAAGGAGGAGGAGGAAGTGTCTGAAAAAAGATTTAAGATAAGGAGAAAGAATTTTGTTTTTCTTTTTAAGATTTTATTTATTTATTTGACACAGAGAGAGAGATCACAAGTAGGCAGAGCGGCAGGCAGAGAAAGAGTGGGAAGCAGGCTCCCCACTGAGCACAGAGCCCGATGCTGGGCTCAATCCCAGGACTCTGAGATCATGACCTGAGCCAAGGGCAGAGGCTTAACCCACTGAGCCACCGAGGTGCCCAAGGAGAAAGAATTTTTTATGACAAAGCGTAATTCATTTTATCTTATGCTTTCATTACAAGTATTGACATATTTTTTGCTCCTTATCTCATTTTTGATTACATACGTGTTTAGTGAGTATTCAGGACCAAGTCTAATGTGTAATATTGCTCTTATTTTAAACAGTGCCTTCCAATTCTAAACAGTAATATTACAAATTAGAGGAAAATGACCCACTTTTAGGTTAGGATTTGTCAGTAATTGTTGAGTGACTCAGTGAAAAGTGAGTGAATGAATGAGTTGGCAAAAACAAACGAAGAGTGCAGAGTAGGTGTATTTGGAAAATTATCAGCTTTATAATTTACTCTCATGAGAAATATTTCCTACTCTCTCTGAGTTTTCTGCCAGCATTTGTTTTCAAAATTAACCTGAAGAGTTCTCCCAAGTTAGATAGGTTTGCAAAAGCTCTTTAAGCTACTAAGCAGTTGCTTATTTTAGGAGAACTATTGATTAGACAAACTGAATAAAAGGAAATATTCCCCCTTTTAAGTTTTCTGTGATGTGCCCTTGCTGCAAAGACCTGTAGTTAGAAGATTTGACTAGGAATCAAAAGGAAACCTGTTGTCTTTGTTTTTCTTTCTGGGTGAAAAGCAGAAGGTAAATATCATGATCAAATGAAAAAGTAAATTGGATTTTAAATTTTTATGTGTGTCTCCCCAGGTTAAGGCGCTCTGACTTCATTCAGCTGTATGGTTATAATTGACAAGACCCCCTAAAATGTGACATATCCACCTGAGGGTTGAATCTTCTAATGTAGTTATAGGATGAATGCTTTTACATCGTTGGGCAATGACTTCCCTGGATAACATCTGTTACATTTATAACATTTGGTGTGTGTGGATAAACATATGCATATTTATTTATAATTTAAATTATTATTACTTCCTTTGATCCCAAAGCATCCTAGAATATACAGTCACTTAGAGGCCATAATATTATGGTTAGCATCCTCTATTTTATTTAGTGGAAGTTCAAAACTAGATAATGTAAAATGAATTTCTAACCAGTAAATTTTGTTTTCCAATTGAGTTTAACTTTTAATGGGCTATATTCCTAGAAGAAAAAAATCTTTAGAAAACTCTGTAAATGTTGGGGGAAAAGCTTCAAGGATTTGGTTTTCTCCTAGTGTTATGGGTTGAATTATGTCCCCTCCTCCCCACCAATTCATATGTTGAAGTCCTAACCCTCCACCCTCAAAAGAGGGACTTATTTGAAAACTGAATTGTTGCAGATGTAATTAGTTAAGAGGTCATACTGGAGTAGGGTGAGCCCATAATAATTCTTATTATGAGCCTTATATGTGCCTACAAAATTCTTATAAGAAGGGAAATTTGGACAGGCAGCCAGCCACAGAAAGAAGACCATGTGAAGGGTCGCAGGGAGAAGTTGGGTGTCTCCCAGCCATTGGGAGAGCCTTAGAACACAGCCCTCGAAGGGAGCCACTTCCCACGCCTTGATTTTGGACTTCTGGTCTCTAGGACTGGGAGACGATAAATTTCTGTTGCTTCAGCCACCTAGTTTGTGATACTTCAATAGAACAGCTGTAGCAGATTGATGGACTTTGGCTGCTTAGAGGTGATCATACTGGGTGTCAGTGTTCCTCCTTCTCCCATATGCTGACTTTTGGGAAACCAATTCCATATCCCAGCCTCTGGTTCTTTCCTTCTTCTCAATAATATTTTATTTATTTATTTATTTATTTATTTAAGATTTTATTTATTTATTTGAGCAAGAGAGAGCACGAGTAGGGGGAGGGAGGTGGGAGAGGGAGAAGCAGTCTCCGCACTGAGCAGGATGCAGGGCTCAATCCCAGGACCTTGAGATCATGACCTGAGCCAAAGGCAGGTGCTTAACCAGCTGAGCCACCCAGGCACCCCTTCTCTGTAACATTCATGATGCCAAAAAGGCTGAGCTGTGATAGAGTAATTGTCCAGGAGGGCCTGTAGTATAGCCTAAAAACTTCCCGAATAAGAATAAATCCATTTCCTGTTTTGGGAAATTCATCCAAAGGGGCAGCTTGGAAGTCTGTGGATAAAATACAGACCTACTAGAGTGGCTAGATTCTTGCTTTGGCTGTACTATTTGTGGCCTTAGGTGGTGTATTTAACTTACCTGGGTCTCAGTCTTTCTATTAAAGACTATTTATTAAAATAGAAGAAAATCTCTATCTTTCTGCTTTGTGATTTTAAGTCCAAAAATCTATATCACGCAGGATGAAGTAAGCGTACATGCATTAGTAACATTTCAGTGCTTCTTCTCGCTTTTGTACTATCCAAATAAAAATGCCATTGGTTAAAAAATGTCAAAGTACAAAATATCTTAAAATGAAAAGCACAGCCTCCTGCCCTAGCCGTCCCCACCCTCCCCAGCAACCAGCCCGCTTCCCAGAGGAAACCACTTTTAACAGTTTCCATATTTAGCTCTTTTACTGGTTACCACCCTAACTTTAATGATATGCTTATGCTACATTTCCTTGATGATCAACTCTAGACATTATCTCTTCACTCCCCCAGCACTTACTAGTCTTAAAGTGAAGAATCACTTACTCAGCAGACATTCCTGAGAGCCTGGAGGTCATCGGGCCTCTTTAGGGCTCTTAGTCTCTGTGGATCTAATTTGAGAAAAGAGTTTTAGCGTCAGTCAAAGGAAACCCAGGGATGAGATGATCTCCACAGGGCATAGCACAAGACGACAAGAGTTTGGTTTAATTACTCAAGCTCAAATTGGGCCTGACTTGTTATGTTTTTGCTCTTTTATATTTTTCTGCCTGCATATATTTATTTTCAATGAAATAAAATAAGGCACAAACTGAACTTGGAACATTCTCTGTTACTCTTATAAAAGGAAAAATATCTATCCTAAAGCTTGGAAAAATAGAAAGATGTTTAACAGAGATAGGATGCTTTTTCTTCAGACTTAAGTGCTGACCAGACTGCTGTGAGATTGACAGCTGATGTTCTTGGGGGCACTAGCCCAATTTGGTTTGTACCTTACCCCTTCCAGAAAACTGCACTTGGTTATCCGAAGACAGGGAGTCGGAGAAACCATGACTGTTTCTTGGAAACATAGCATTTCTGCAGTTCAGATTTTCCTGGAAATGCTGTTAAGCCAATGACTTTGACTTATAATTTAGAAAAATGCCTTGGTCATTCATGAGGACAAGTCAGAGACACTTGACAGGGTTTCTCATGTTCACCACTTGGGGTTCCTTTGAGCCCAGTCAGATTTCTAGCCCTTGATCGCATCGGGTGTCTCACCAGCATTGGTGTTCATGGGGTCTTGAACTCAACTATTACAGTTACTGTAGCCACAGATCAGTATTCAGGCATAGCTGGAAAAGATGCTAAAGGATGTGTCTGGAAATGGGACAAACACATTTTGTGGTGGGGTGGTGGTGAAAGGAGTGTAGAAAGGCTTGTGTTTCAGTGCTGTTTGCTACTTACCAGCCCTCTTTCTGGAATCTCTCTCTTGCCTCCTTAACTTCACACTGGCAGCCTTTTCCCAGTTCTCCTATTCTGCCGCTTATCTCTTTTCCCAAGGTCGTCATCCTCCGTAGGTCTCTAATGGGCTTGGTAAGATTCTGTTTCTGCTTCTTTTCTACTTCCATGGTTTCACCTGTTGCTTCTCTGCACACAACATTCAAATCCCTTTCTCTAGCAACTGCCTCTGTCCTGATCTTCACGAGGGCCCACTGGACATTCTTGTGTGAGTGACCCAGGAGTTTCTCAAACATGGTATGCCCCCAGCTTGTCTTTCACTTTCCTGCTCAAACTTACCTCCTCCAAGGCCCTTCGAGTGAGTAACAGACTCACACTTTTCCCACTGATCCAAAACAGGAAACTGAGGCTCAGGTGCTCTCTACCTGCCCATCTCTCAGAGCTCTGTTCATTGCCCCCAGGCAGTTTGCAAATCCTTACACTTGCCTCTGTGCCCACTGCCCTTGCCCTGGTCGGGTCTTACCATCCTGTTTCTCCACTGTGGCAGTCAGTGTCTCCATGTCTGGGCTATCACTCACCGGCCTTTTTAGTCCTCCATTTTCATATTTTGTTTTTGGCCAGAACTATTTTACTTGATAGAAGTTGTGATCATGTCATTGGCAGCTCAGAAATCCTTGGCTGGATCCCTAGTGACATCAGGATAAAAGTGAAACTGTATAGCCTGACATCCGCCACGTTTTCATCTGTCCCCACGGGGCTTCATTCAATATAACATGTCCAGGGCTCCATGTGGAGCCTGGTGCACAGTAGAGGCCTGGGGAACGCATGAATAATGCATAAAGGCATGATTGGATGACTACATGAATGAATGACTCAATAGGTGATAAGTATTGAGCTTGGCAAACATGCGTGTCTCGTGCTGCCAGGAAGGCCTCTTCCCTCCTTTTCAGATGAGTGAGATTCTGTTCAGTATGTCATTTTGTGAAGTTCTTCCTGACTGTCTAGTCTCAGTGTCCTCCCAATTTGTGATTTGGGGGCATTTTACTTATGCCACAGTCATAGCAGTTAAGAGATGGCATGGTGATTTATTATTTTTTAATTTATTTTTAAAATATTTTATTTATTTTTTTGTCAGGGAGAAAGAGAGAGCACGA
The DNA here is from genome assembly GCA_004024625.1 of Mellivora capensis. Taxonomy (NCBI): domain Eukaryota; kingdom Metazoa; phylum Chordata; class Mammalia; order Carnivora; family Mustelidae; genus Mellivora; species Mellivora capensis. Next base: position 77,079 of record PISX010006531.1, on the reverse strand, counting down.
GCAGGGGGAGCAGCAGGCAGAGGGAGAAGCAGGCTCCCTGCTGAGCAAGGCAGCGATGTGGGACTCAATCCCAGGACCCTGGGATCATAACTGAGGGCAAAGACAGATGCTTAACCAGCTGAGCCACTCCGGCGTCCCTGTTGTGGTGATGTATGTGTGTGCTGAGTGCTCACAGAGCCTGGATCCTTCTATGGCAACAAAGACTCAGCCCCTAGCACAAAGCCTGACACACACAGGAAATCATCCACCTTTGAATTCCCACCACCACCGCTTTCTTTCAGAATGTCATTGTATTTCTCCCGAGGTTCTGTAACAGCTTCTTCTTCTTTTTTTTTTTTTTTTTTTTAAGATTTTATTTATTTGTCAGAGAGAAAGAGCGAGAGAGAGCGAGCACAGGCAGACAGAGTGGCAGGCAGAGGCAGAGGGAGAAGCAGGCTCCCCGCCGAGCAAGGAGCCCGATGTGGGACTCGATCCCAGGACGGTGGGATCATGACCTGAGCCGAAGGCAGCCGCTTAACCAACTGAGCCACCCAGGCGTCCCCTGCAATAGCTTCTTGAGTGTTTTCCCCAGCTCCGTTCTCTCATCCTGAAATCTACTCTTCACAGCCCTGCTAGTTCATTTTTTTTTTTCCCCAGAAAATGGAAACGTTTGCAGAAATGCTAGAATCCTGATGCTAATAGGGGCTGGGACTCCTGATTTGGAGGTTGTTGCCTTCCCAAAAGCAACTGGCATTTTCCCCTTTTGGGTGACTCTGATCATTCTAGAGTTTTCGGCGTGCTACGTAGCAAGGTAAATAGAGTATCATTTTGCGGGGTACAGAAGATCCTTCAGTAAATTTTAGCTGCTTAACCATTTCACAGGATTTGTGCTTGGAAAGTAAATAGAGTTAGTTAGGAGGCAATGTTCCAGGAAGGAGACATATTTAAGCCTAAAATGAACTTAATAACTCTGTATTTTCCCTGCTGATGGGCGTCTTGGAAACCACCTGAGTTGTATCAGATAAATACAGTTGTCGCAGTCTGGCTAGATTATGTCTGTGTGCACATAAAGTCTGGATGTGGCTAAAGCAAACGAGAGCACCCTGTTCACAGAGCCGTAGTTTGCAGAACAGCTAAATAAAGTTTCAGACTTGAGAAGGGACAGAGTTCAGGGAAACATCCGTCTCACCAAAGTGTTTCTGCTGCTGCTGCAAATGCCGCTGTTAATGGGAATTGCTTATTACTTCGGTTACTTTCAATAGTGCTTTGGGGAATACCGTTGCCTTCATATTGGGTAAATCTGTCCCCGCCACCAGTGACTGGGCAACCTAGGGCATTTTTACAGGCGGCCTGTTACCCAAGACCAGGCATCCAGTTTCCTGTATCCAAAGGACACATTTCTCCTGGGATTTTTACCTTCTGATCAAAGCCTGAACCATTTTGGGAGGAAAAATGTGGTCCTCATAATGTTTGCCAGTCACCTGTGGCTTGCAAAGTACTAAATGCTTATTAACTCATTAATCCTCTCCGTGAGCCTTGGGAGGAAGGTACATGTCAAGTTGTGTTTGCTTCCTTCCAAGGCCTACGAATTTGAAGCACAGATTTGCATGGGCAGTTTGGGCCATCCATGGGCAATCCCGAGAACTGACCCTCCCCTTTTGAGGTGTCTGAGATCAACATTGGGCAGCTGATTCTTTTTTTTTTCTTTTCCTGTCTCTGCAAGATGGCTCTCCACTCCATAGCCACCAATCAGGAAAATCTAGCTGGAGACTCTGGCTGAAAGATAAAACCTTGAGAGCAATTGCAGCTATTTGTCTGGGGGGACTAGATACTTACAACATCAAGACCATGAGCATGGTCTTGGGGTTCTTCCGAATCCAACATTTTTCTCGGTCTTTGGGTGGTGTCCTGTTTATCCATGGGGTAAAGTTTTGTTCAACATCTGTGTCTTCCTAATCCCCTCAAAAACGTTTATGAACAAAACCCTGGCATGTGCTCTCTTGGGGACCTCGTCTCTGGCTTCTGGAGAGTTCTGTCCTTCCTCATTGTAAATCTGAATGGTAGAAATATATCCCAGTTGAAGATTGGTATTGGAGGCTTACAGCGAAAACGGGGATGTCATTTCTACTTCATAGGTAAGAGCCTTAATTTATACCCCCTTAGATCTATAGATTAAAGGGGATTTCTGAGGATCTACCCAGTTATAGGGCCCGACTATAATCGGCATGCTTTTCAGATAACCATATTGTCATCTTACCATTTTCCTAATGAAGTATGCAGACCCCAAGGACATGCCGACTGTTGATTTATCCATGTGTGCATTTTTCATTTAGCAAGTACTTCTTTACTATCCACGTAATTTTAAGTACTTCTTTATGAACCACGTGACAGCGATGTGCTCAGCTCCTGGTGGTACTGAAATGACCGGATTTATGAGAGAAGAGCAGGTGGCCCATTTTGCCTTAGCCCTCAGATTCATAAATGGACTCAAATTGAGACTTCTGATACTGTTCCCAAATGAAGTTTTATTTTGGCTGTAAGTAAGAGTCATTTGTGAAATATAAGCATTTGCGAATATGCGAGAATTTTGTTGGTCCCGTTTTGGCGTTTCTTAATTTCAGAGCATATTGGGAGTTACAGAAGTGGAAGTGAGCTGGGCCCCTGACAACCTCTGAGAATTTTCAGAAATGGCTCAGGCACCTTCCCTGTGTCTCATTACCCCTAGAAGAGAACAGGCATCCTTCCCTGCCAGAGAGAAGGAAGGTGGTACGCCAGGAGAAAGAGCATCTCCTGGGAGCAGCCGTGAAATAGGAATGTGGGATGGCCAGAAAGGACTGGAGACAGCCTCTGTTTGATAGCCTGCAAAGGTGCAGGGCGTCCTAATGCCCCACGGGCAGTTTATGGCAAAATGAGGCTAGGAGGAAGGTTTCCTGATCCAATGTGCTCTGCTCTTTCCTCATAGAAGGGGATCTCAACAGAAGATACTTCGCCGTACCTTGCTTCTGCGTCACTCCCTGGGACTGACATTAGTTTCTTTATTTCTTCTCTTTCCTTACTTCTATTTTTTCTTCCTTCCTTCTCTTCTCCCTTTCTGTCTTTGTCTCTTTTAATCAAGTACATTCTGGTTTATACTTATAGCTAGGGTCCTCTTGCTACACTACTGCATTGTTCCCACCAACAATAGAGGCAAGCCGACATCAAAAGCAGAAAGTTTGGTTTTAATCAGCACAATATTTATGTTTCGAGCTTTGATCTTGGCTCTCCTGCCCAAGGCCAGAGCAGGACTTTACCACAACAGTGAACTTGAGGCCACATGTTCTCTCCGGAGCTGGGGGAGCTGGGATCACCAGGGTGCGGTTAGCCTGTTGTGGAATGAATATCCCTTGGACCAAAAGCCTGCAACTGGTTTTTCTCAGTAGATCCCAATTATATGGGGAAGGAAAGAACCCCCCACACAAGCCACCCCATCCTCCCAGCAAAACACACAGGAGATAAACCAGGCTCGAGGGACTGTTTTCCTGCCCTGTCCTGTTCATACTAACTCCTTTTCTTTGAGTCTTAGACACATGCAATACGACAAAAGTTTAACTCCATGACTTTTATCAAGTCTTCCCTGGAGTTTTGTAATTATCTTTGGGCTGCCTCATGGGAGCCCCACTCGATGTGCCAAAGGCTTTTCAAACTCAGCATGCCAAGACTGCATGTACCACTTTCCCCTAGAAACCTCTGCCTCCTGAGTTTTTGTAATCTGCCACCAGGCTCCCAAGCTAGAAACTTCGGATTCATCCTACACTCCTTTCTCTCACGCACTGTGTTCTGTCAATTTAACCACCCAAATGTCTGCAAATCCAATTACTGCATCCTAGCCTCTCTGAACCCCACACGGCTGCCAGGGAGATCTGTCTAAAATGCAAATCTGATTGTGCTTTTCCTCCTCCGTAAAAAGGTCTGAGGATCCCCCAGGCTCCGAGAATCACGTCCATACCCTTGAACGTGGGCTAGCCCGGTGGTCCTGCACACCCGGGCTCAGCTACCAAGTCCACTGTGTTGTAAACCCCTCTGCAGCCACCCTTAATGTTTCCCTGTGCTCTCATGAGGCACGCTCATGCGTTCTGTGTCTTTGCTCCCATCAGTCTCACCACCTGGAATATTCTTTTAGAACCAGTCACATCCTACTCTTCCAAGATCGACCTCAACTGTCTTTGCTTTTATCAAGTCTTCCAAGACCTCCCCTAGTCAGATGGTGACTTTATCGTTTTCCCCCAGACTGTGGTTTACTAGAAAGACCATGGCTTTGGAGTTAGACCAGCCAGAGCCCGAGGACCTGTGCCACCCTGAATCTCAGTTGTTTCATCCATAAGGCAGACAGCATGCCGATGTCAGTGTGTCATTGTTAGGAGTAAACAAAATAGCACTGTGTCCAGTAATTATTTGTTTGCTTCCCACGGCAAACCACACAGAGGTATAGCATAGTAATTAAGAGAATACGGCCTTGGGGCGCCTGGGTGGCTCAGTGGGTTAAACCTCTGCCTTGAGCTCAGGTCATGATCTCAGCGTCCTGGGATCGAGGCCCGCGTTGGGCTCTCTGCCTGCCTCTTTGCCTACTTGTGATCTCTCTCTCTCTGTCAAATAAATAAATAAAATCTTAAAAAGAAGAGAGAGAGAGAGAGAGAATGCGGCCTCCAATTCAGAACATGTGGCTTTCAACTCCCCTCCCCCCCGCTGATATTGGTGACCTTGAACAATTACATTTGCTTGAGCAAATAACTCACCTTTCAGTGCCTTCATCTGGATGGTCACCATCCCTATGATGTAGGGTGTTTGGAAATATTAAATGGGATCAGTGGAAAGTCACCATGTTTGGCAGGCAGCAATCACATAGTGGATGTTGGATGTAATCATTTTTTCCTGTGTTTGCCATACTGGATTGTGATTATTTCTTTATGTGGTTCTTTCCCTATTAACTTGAGGATTTCTGAGGGGACCAAACGGTGTCTTATTTATGCTTGTATCCTCAACTACTACCAAGAAAAATATGGAATAAGCATTCAGAAGTTGTTTCTTCGAGTGGATAAAGCCAGGAGCATCTCATCTGAAGTTTGAGTCCTGTCCTGTGGTTAACGACACGATCTGGCCTTCTGGTAGACTGCAGGTGCCTTCTCATACCCCCGCTAATCGTGCTTTAGGACTTGTTCAACAGAGGCTCCTCCAAGAAGCTTTCCCCCAAGTCCATTCAGATCTCTCCTTCAGATCGCAGTTCCATTTGTTTTGTTAGTTTTTAAAGAAAGTATTAATATTTTGCATGTGTGTCTTCTGTGGGATTGTAGACTTGTGAGTGGTGGAGACTGCCTTCTCCCTCGGGCTGAGTGATGTGGTACCATCCACTGTGGCACTCATGTGGCTGCTTTTAATGAAAGGTATTACTTGTCAGGCTGCCTCTATGGCAGCGTCTTGTTGCCCATCCCTTTCTTTTCTTCTCTTTCCATTCCCTCCAGGGACCCCTCCAGCCCTGAATGAATGCTAGAGCACTTCCGTTCTTGCTCTGGACCCCAGAATCCATCAGTTTAAGGCCTCTTCTCTCCTCTGTCCTTTCTGTGGCAGGTGCACACCAATTTGGGTGTTCCCCAGCCTTCTCATTTTAGTTCAGTTGACTCCAGTGGTATTGGATGCAGGGAGATGTTTATCTGCCTCCTTTGTTATAATATATATTAAAAAAAAAGTGTGCCCCTAGCCTCATATCTACACAGTCTAGAGAGTTCTTGACAGCACAAATCGAGGAAAGAGATAAAACATGTAACATGGTTACCCAGCAGAATTCCTGAGAGTAGCATATTTTGGAAGGCCTCTGTTAGTAGGGCAAAATTCTGATATAAAGATGCTTAGAAAACTTGATTAAAGCTCTATATTTGGCATTAAGTTTCAAAGAAAAGAGGGCACAGTTTTGTTTTAAGCATGTTTTTCCATTGTTTTCAAGTCAGACCCTTGAGCTGAAAATGAGTCTTGACTGGGAAGAAGGCTGAAAACAATAAAAGTCTTCTCCAGTCCAAACCGATTGACTACTAGAAAAAAACATGTAAGCATTTACATAATCTTAGTTGTATTCACTTCTTAATAAAGAAATTTAATCACTTGTGATCTAATGGAACAGAAATTACTTGTATGTTTTTCCCTAAATCCTTTTCTTTATAATTGTATGGAAACAAATTTTTCAGGTGCTTTTCCCTGAAAAACAATTGTTTCTCTCCTCTTCAGAAAACAGAAATAATAGAGATTAGAAGAGAATACCACCCAGGGTTTCCATAAATTTTAATTCCATAAATTCTGATCTTCTTTTATCTCATTCTCTGGATTCTGAGATTCTAATTTTTGACTGGGTCTCGACCTTTCTCTTTTCCCAAAACCTTGTTCATCTCCCTCTGGGACAGAGCAGTTTCCTTTCCTGGGGATATGGGGCTGCTGGCTCCATTCTCTTCCAGCCACAAATCCGGTGTCACTGTCGCTGTCACATCTGCCCAGCCTCCCCCCAGATGACTTCTTTCAGCCTCCCATTGAGGAAACAGTCTGGAGAGAGAGAGTGTACCGTGCCTCTTCCTGCTAGAATTTCAGGACCACGATGCCTCCACACTTCTGCTGTCTTTCCCGTTCCCCAGCCAAATGAAACCAGAGGTAAAGATTGGTACCAGAAATACACTGCTTGAGAAAAATAAGCATGGTCCAGTTAGACTAAATGATTCCATTGTTAAGAGACTGTATTTTAAGAGGAACATCATGCATGCAAGATTTATGTGTTCCTGTTTAATATTGAAGGCTGAATTGTTTTTGAGGTCTAATGTTTTTTGGTAAACACTTGACATCAGGCAAAGAATGCCCAGTTCTTAGGCACAGCTCATATGGTGAAGGCAGAGATGGGTATAGGGAATGAGGTGAGGAAAGTTTAGGGAAAACATCCACACTGACCTGCCTTTTGGCAGAATGAACAGTGCTTGTTTTTCTTGTCTCTTTGTGTCTGTCCCTCTATGAGGATCAGTGTTTGCGGGAACAGAAAACCACCTGGCCGTGTGGGGCCAACAGGAGAGAGCCTCCCAAGGGTGATTATTGTCGTGACAGCAACTGCCACGGTTCCGCACGGCTTAGCGAGAACAGCCACTTGGAGGAGAGAGAGAGCACTGGGCGAGGGGTGCATGACTATTGATGTTCTAGGCCCTGCCCAACAGCAAATTCGCTATGTGAGTTTGGGTAGGTCACACAATACTAAGAGCATCACATGTTAGGACCACCTTGAACATTTGGTAGGTGTTTTTATGTGTGCTGGTGGTTTGTTGTTTTATTATTTGTTGAGCTCGCAGTGTGGTGGGCTCAGGCAGACAGACTCCTGATACGGCTGCTGGGATCCACCAGAGCGAGCATTCCAAGGGACCAGGAGGGGGTGGCTGCCAGTCTCTTCCGTCTGGACCCAGAAACTGGCACAACGGGTCATTTCAGCCATGCACCGAGTAAGTGAAAGCAGTTCCAGTGTCCGTCCACATGAAGGAGGAAGAGAAGTCAACCCCACCTCTCCAGGAGAGTCACGGAAGGCTGTGGGCTGCCCTGCGTCAGCCGCTCCCGGCTCTAGGGTACCGGCACGTGGCCAGGGGCCTCACGATTGGTGGGGTGCGAACATGTGCCAGTGGGGTAGCCTTGATCCCAGGTGAGCCGTGGCTGGCTTTCCTGCTCTTTTCTGTGGCGAGTTTCACACACAGGAACCACTGGCTGTCTTTCTAGCAGAGCACCTCGATCATCAGAATGTGTGGCTCTTGGGAAGCTCCGCAAACCCACTGAGTGCGGCTGCAGTGAAATGATCCAGGCCCCAGCAAGATCCCGCTGCTGGGCTGGGCTGTGACCCCCTTCGCTCTGAGGGATTGCAGCGGGACTCTTGCCAGGGGACAGAGGGTAGCATTTCTCCTTCCATTCCTCAAGTGCTCATTGCCAAGCTCCCAGGAGTGAGACAGGTTAGCGTCGGAAAGGACAGAAAGGTAAACTGTGGTTACGAGTGGTAAGAATCAGGCCACGGTGCTCAAGAAGCAACAGAGCTTGCGGAACGCCGAGGAACAGACAAAATTGGGGGGGAGGTGTCTTGGAAGGACTCTATGTGTTTTATCCCACCGAAAGCCCAGAACGACCCTCCGAGGGGCTATGATCCCCATTTCAGGCTGAGGCACAGAGATGCTACATGAATTCCCCAAGGTCACACAGTAGTAAGCCTCAGAGCCCAGGTCTGAACCAAAATAGTCTAGCTCTAGGGCCTGTCAACAGCTCCACTGCTGGAACCTTCTAGTGACTTTTTTGTTTGTGATTGTTAGCATTTGCAAGGTCTAAAGAGTATATAAGCAAGCCAGGTGCTCCACTGCAACAGGAAGCTGGTTGTATTGTTGAGCTACATAAGCCTGGGGTGCGTCTGAACACTTAATACACATTGTGGACAGCTATGAAGTACCTTGGGGCGGGAGGGGATTTTAGAAGCAGTTTATTCCAGCTTCCCACCCACTACAGGGGTCCCCAGAGGATCCTTGTTCAGCTTTGTTTGAACTGTAAGGTCAGGCGAATAAAAATACTAATGGTCAGCATAAGAACTGATGCTAATAATTACTGTAACTATGGAAACAAGCTAGATACAAAGGACGAAAAAGGTTTTTGAAAGAGAGTGAAACGTATGTGTGCATGTGCACGCACGTGTATACACACACACACACAAGTGCACACGCACAAGGTAATGACTAGGTTTGGGAACCCAAATTAATTAATTCAGGCTGGATAATGGAGGGGAGTGCACTTCTGGTAACCTGTAAAACACGGCCTAACACTTTTTTGTTACTTGTTTTGATTAGATAAATATGATTTTGTGTGTGTGTGTTTGTGGAAAAAAATCTCTGTGATAACCATTCTTACTGAAAATAGGATACTTGCCTTTTAAGTGGATTTAGGATAGAAAACATAGGTTATACAGGAAAAAAATAGCAGAAAAGAAAAAGCCAGGAAACAAAAGAACACTGACAATAAACCCCAAAGTGTATGCATTATGATAAATACATAGGTTTACATTTTTCTCTTAAAACAGAGAATATAGGGAAGCCTGGGTGGCTCAGTTGGTTAAGCGGCTGCCTTCGGCTCGGCTCATGATCCCAGCGTCCTGGGATCGAGTCCCACATCGGGCTCCTTGCTCGGCAGGGAGCCTGCTTCTCCCTCTGCCTCTGCCTGCCACTCTGTCTGCCTGTGCTCACTCGCTCTCTCTCTATCTCTGACAAATAAATAAATAAAATCTTTAAAAAAAAAAACAAAACAGAGAATATTGCAGAGTGGATTAAAAAGGCAGTAATTTGCATTCATTGCCAATTGAATAAAATTTGTCTAGTCCATTATTGCTTCCCATTATTTCTCTCCAAAATTCCCAAATTCCCAAAATTTGTCTAGTCCACTATTGTACAGTGTTCTATCAATTAATATCTTCTTTAGTTACCTTGAAGACGGACTTTATTCACTTTGGTATTGCTAGTGGATAGCTGGTATACGGTTGGTACTCAAATATGTGTGAAATGATTTTAATAATAAAAAAGACGGTGAGTGGATAACAATGAGAAAAATAGCATTGAATCAGAAAGTATTCTATACAATGATTTCACATTGATAAATAGCACAATCATTGGTGAAGATATAATCGATTCAAAACTTTATATGCCAAAGAGCATTGTTGTAAAATATATGGAGCAAAATCTGTTAGGAACACAAGAGATGAATGGGCGGGAAGAGGCTAGGCTTTGTAATCAGTCATACCTGGGTTTGAGTCCCTGCTCCACTGCTTATGCTTGAGCCAATTATTTATCTTTTCTGAACCTCATTTTCATCAGTTACAAAAATAGAAGTAACCTCATTGTTGTGAGGATTAAGTAAGGGAAAGTAGATAAAATACTGGCCCTCAGTAGTCCGCCCTTCTTCCCCACCAGGTCCTTTCCTTTTTGAAAGGGAAAGGAAGGGAGGGAGGGAGGAAAGGGAGGGAGGAAGGAGCAGACCAACAGACAGAGGGAGGGAAGGAGAAGGACCAGATCTTCCCATTTTGATATAAGCCCATTACATTGTGTTATCAAACTTTTTGATCTTTGCTGGTCTGATCAGTTAAAAAGAAACAACCTGGTAGGTGTGATCTGCATTTCACTTACTTTGAGTGAGGTTGAGTATCATGTTGTAGATTTAAGAGACTTAAATATCTTTTCCTGTTTATATTCTTTGCCCATTTTTTTTTCTTTTTGTTTTTGTTGTTAGGCTGATTAACTCTTGTAGGTGTTCTTTATAGTTTAAGGAAATCAGCCTCTCATTAGTTGCAAGTAAGTTTCCCATTTGTTTGGGGACTTTGTTTAATGGTATTTTTTTTTTCATTAAGTAATTTAAAAATTTTTATATAGTCAAGTCTACTAATCTCTTTTTATTTATTTATTTATTTATTTATTTATCTTTAAAATGATTTTATTTATTTATTTATTTATTTGACAGAGAGAGAGAGAGAGAGAGAGAACAAGCAGGCAGAGAGGAAGGCAGAGGTAGAGAGAGAAGCAGGCTCCTCACTGAGCAAGGAGCCCGATGTGGGGCTCCATCCCAGGACCCCGAGATCATGACCTGAGCTGAAGGCAGCGGCTTTAACCCATTGAGCCACCCAGGCGCCCCACTAAGCTCTTTTTAAATGGCATTCTGGTTTTATGTCATATGTGCAAAGGGCTACCTCAGCTTAAGATAATTTTAGAAGGTCATTTTTCTCCTAATATTTGTATGGTTCCTATATTTAAATTTATATCTTGATTTGTCTGTGATTTGTTTAACTTTAAAGGTATGTTATTTTAAAATGCCCTATAAATTGTATGTGCTAAAAATAAGTTATACTCTTTATTAATATCATGGCATTTGGTATCTTTAAAAAGGGGGGGGCTTTGTAGAAAAATGTTAAGTAGAGACACCTGGGTGTCTTAGTCGATTAAGTGTCTGCCTTCTACTCAGGTCATGATCTCAGGGTCCTGAGATCCTGCCCTGTGTAAGGCTGCCTGCTCAGTGGGGAGTCTGCTTGTCCCTCTTCCTCTGCCCCTCCCCTTGCTCTCTCTGTCTCTATCTGTCTCTCTAGCTCAAATAAATAAACAAAATCTTTAAAAAAATAATGAAATAAAATAAATGTAGGGAGACCAGGCAACGAGCTCCAGATGGCCACCAGGTTGGTTGTGGAAAGGGAGTATGTCAGTTCCCTTAGGACAAAGGCCGGTGAAACTGTGAGCTACAGGGAGGCGGAGTTCAGCTCCTCCAGGAAGAAAGAACATTTTAACAATTACAGAGCCCAACAGTAGAACCGGCTTCTTTCATTGATGGTGGAGTAAGTGCAACTGTTTTCTGAGTATTCTGGGAAGCCTGCATTTCTTATTACTATAGTTCTCTGTCTGATTTTTCATAAAGAGCTTTGCATTCTACAATGGGCATCATTACCAAGCAGTTCTTGGGAAATAAGTGCGTATAGGAATGAGAGATGTAGGACTCCTCATGTCTAAATATCAAAAGAAATTTCATGGGAATCAGGTACGTGCTGGAGGTAGAAGTTTCCAAAATCATTCAGTGTCGTGCTGCCAGACTGGTCTTCACTCCCAGCTCTGTGCCTGGCTCTGTCCCTCCGTTTCTCAGGAGTCCCATCTGAAAAATAGGGATGTTAATCCTACTTACCAGAAGGGATTGTAGTCAGGCACTCTTGGAAGGTTAAATGCTCAATACATATTAGCGATTTTTATGTTTATCCTATTTAGGCAAAATTCCATTGCCTAGTTTTTCTGCTTTTGTTTTTGTTTTTCTTCCAGTAAGCATTTATTGAGTAGCCATTGTGTACTAAACAACGTATTGGAAGGGCGCCTGGGTGGCTCAGTGGGTCAAGCAGCTGCCTTCAGCTCAGAAGGTCATTTTTCTCCTAATATTTGTATGGTTCCTATATTTAAATTTATATCTTGATTTGTCTGTGATTTGTTTAACTTTAAAGGTATGTTATTTTAAAATGCCCTATAAATTGTATGTGCACTATATGCACTATATGCTCTCAGGGTCCTGGGATTGAGCCCCACGTTGGGGCTCCCTGCTCAGCTGGAGTCTGCTTCTCCCTCTGCCCCTCCCCCCTACTCATGCTCGCTCTCTCTCTCAAATAAATAAATAAAATCTTTAAAAACAAACAACAAACAAAAAAAACCCAACACTGTATTGGATTCCGGGGCATGAACAAATAAGATTAAACAAGGAAGCTGTCCCCAAAGACCACAGCCTTAGGTTGTACAGAGGTAGGGACAAAATGTTAATGAAATCCACTATTAGATCAATAAGGCCAAAGCCGCTGTACAGTCCAATCTAAACCGAGAAGGAATGGCGCATATGGTAGAGTAACTTACGTTGGCAGCGAGCCCACGGCTGACTAGCAACTGGATTGGAAAGTCACCCCACCCTCCAAACCCAAACAATCCCCTTCTTTCATGCAGGTAACACGAGATGACAGCACAGGGATCAGACCCTAATGCACAGCCTTTCATGAACCCCGTCCCTCTTTTCATCCTGATCAGGGGATAAAGGAAGTGGGTTTCCTGGCTGTTCTCATCCCGGTCAGCATTTTGCCTGCTTTGCAGAACCGCTATCCTAGTTCAGTGCAATCTGTTGGACCTGCAGTGGGTTGAAAACAGCAGCGTCTTTGTCAGTGAAAAGAGCCGTGGCGACAGGGAGGACATTTGTAAAAACGCTGGCATGGCTCACGTTCCCTGCCAGCTGGTGCCATGCTCTTTTATGTGACTCTTGAAATTCCCAATACTCAGCCCTTAAGGTCCAGCCAGGACCTAATGGGTAATTAGATTCATTCTCTGGTATCATGCTACCAGTGGCTTCTAAACGTGGGTATTGTCCCACTGAAGCTGGCCAAGACTTCTGAGAAGTTGAGAAAAACAGGTTGTTCTTGAAGAGGTATTGAGATATTTTTGTAAAGAGTTCTTTGGGTTCTTTTCCAGTGGTTTTATTTTTATTGGGTACCAGCGGTCTAGGAGTTGAAGGTCATGTGTCTTAGTCCATTCCAGCTACTGTAACAAAATACCACAGACTAGGTTTCTTATAAAGAACAGAAATTTATTTCTTACAGCTCTGGAGATTGGAACTCTAAGATCAGCATGCCAGCCGGTCAGATGAGGGCCCTCTTCTGGGAGGCAGACTTCTCGTTGGATCCTTACATAGTGGAAGGAGGGGTGAATGTTCCTTCTGGGGTCTCTTTTTAAGGCCCCCTCATGACCTAAGCACCTCCCAAAGGCCCCTCCCCCGGGGCCATTACCTTCGACATTAGGATCTCAATATGTAAAGTTTCGGGGGGATCACAGTCCGACTATGGCAACATGGATAGCTGGAACCCAGCCTTCATGTGAGACCCGTGTCACAGTCCGGGTTATGCTTTTGATAAAAATAAACCCTCCCACTAAAACTGTCTGGTTGCTCCACAGAATGTCCTCTACCTATTCAAAATTACAAGTGTAAAGATTGTACAGCAGTATGGAAAACATCTGCAAAGTGATGGTTTTGAAAAGCCTGTTCCAGCTGCCTCTACCTTATGATCACCACTATCTATATGGAGAAGGTCTAGGAGAGATCTCTTCAGTTAAAAATGTACAATATGTCTAGGTAATGGAACGTGTTCAGAGATTTCTCTTTGCCTTTTAAAATTTTATGTGCTGTAAAAAATAAGGAAAAAATGACTGAAAATAGGAGGACTGTGTTTGGGTAAGTCTGTAGGCCCCTGTTCATTCTCCCTTATGAGCATGGGCTAGGCCAGGTTTTGCATGTGGGCCTGAGCGCCCTATTTGCTACTATAGAGTGGCAGGGAATGCCTGGCTTTCCCTAGACTATCGCATAGGGGTGGGATAACTATGGCCTATGGGCCAATTCTGGCCTACCACCTGGTTTGGTTTTTTTTTGTTGCTGTTATTGTTCATCTGCCTGGGAGCTGGGCTGTGTTTACTGATTGCCATAGGAGCTATCCCTGTCAGAAGCTAACTTTCCTCCTATGTCCTTGTTTTGGTCTTCCCTCTTGGTCTTGGACTTCCCTAGAGACTCCTTTGTAAGTAGGATCTGAGGCTTGCATTTCTTTTCAGTTATCCCGTTATTACACAGGAGCCCTATGTTAAGACATGAGGCCTGGGAAGCACTCTGTTATCTCGTGATTAGGTCTCAGTCCTCAGTGAGTTTTTTGTCACTGCAGATTCAAGAGCCTTTTTATTTCTTTTCCTGTTTAGATGTTTTGCTCATTTTTCCTGTTGTGTTGATTACCTTTTGTTAGGTGTTCTTTATAGTTTCAGGAAATCAGCCTCCCCCTAGTTGCAAATATGTTTCCCATTTGTCTTTTGGCTTTGTTTATGGACTTTTTTTTTTCCATGCAGAGAGTAAAAAAAAAAAAAGATTAATAAATTTGACTGCATAAAATTCTTCACAAGTGCTCCTCACAAGTTTTTTTTTTCACACCATGGGCGAGACAGGAAGCCAAAAGGGGCTCAAGTTGGGTATTTCCCTTCTCTCACGTCAGTTAGGCTCTGATAAAACCCCTGTTAGTGGTTTAGGCTCTGGTAAAATAGTTTCCATTGAGGGCAGGTCTTGTTAAGGAGAACAGAACAGTCTGGGTGTATTTCAAAATGGTGTCTTTCCCTTCCCTCTGCTGGAAGCCTGAGGAGAATTTCTACCAGTTACAGTGAGAAACTTTATGGGGTTCCTTGAGATAAAACCCAGGCAATTGTGGGAGTCCCTCAAGGCTTGGCTTCAGGAGTTTTTAATCTGTCAGTATCCATTAATTAATAATTAAAGGATAGTCAGACAGTTACCTATTAAATGTTCTTACCCAGTGCTGGCTCCAGCAAAGTCTCTGTTCGGGTAAGATGTGATTCTCTGTAACTGCCCATCTCTCTAGGTTTGAGGGTATTGATTTGCTCTATGATCTCAGTTCTCTAAGGGACTTGAAAAGAGTTGTTGATTTCCAGTTTTTCAGCTTTTTTCTTGCCATGAGGTTGGGAGTGATGACATCTGAGCTCTTCCCATGTCAAATCAGAAACTGAAATTCACCATCTTTTCTTTTTTTTGTACAGCCTGTACTGAGAATGGTTTCTATATCATTAAATGGCTGAAGAAAGGAAAAAAATGTATATTTTATGACATGTAAAAATTATATCAAATTCAGTTTGATAAATTTCAGTTCGAGTTTCAATTATGTCAAATTCACATTTCAGTATCCAGAAATAAAATTCTACTGAGACATAGGCACTCTCATTCATCTATGTATTGTCTGTGGTAGAATTGAGTAGTTGTGACCGAGACTATACGGCCAGCAAAGCCCAAAGTATTTACTATCTGACCCTTTCCAGGAAAAGTTTGCTGAGCCCGAGGTTAGCCCACTCTGGGTAAGTTCAGATTCTTTGGCGCTGCGCTTGAGTTGAAAAAGAAACAGTTACTGAGCCCCTGTGAAGTGCTGGAGAGAATTGTTACTTTCAGAGATGAGTGAAGACATAGGCCTGCCCCGAAGGGTTGTGGGGTATCCTGGAGGGCCGACCAAAGAAGCATTTGGTGGCCTGGTTCAGGATGAAAGACATCGGAGCTAGTCTCGGACGAGGGAGAGTCAATGGAGCCCAGCCGATCTGGTAGAAGGAGAAGTACCAGAGGATGGGCCAAGGGCTGCCTCTTGTAGGAGAAGGTCTCTGATGCAGTTTCTGAAAAACAGTGACTGTTAGCAGTTATGGGCACCCAGTGTTGGCTGTGGGCCCCTCAGTATTATAAGGCCACTTCTGAATATGCACAACTATGTTCAGTGTGATTTTTAATTCTTAAAGTTCCCAGGAAGGAACTCCCACTTGGGAAGGAAGTGGGCTCATTTCTGAACAAAAGGGCTCACAGTGGACCGCCAGTCGAATCTCAGGTAATCGCCAATGACCAGGGAGAATCTCCTAAGCATTTATAAACAGGTAGACATGGGTGAATATTTTTAGGTTGGTCTTGACTCCTGTCGGTAGTGTTTCCACTCACTCTGTCCTCTGAAGGTGTCATGTAGGAAAGAAGCTCAGCCTCAAACTGTTGAGCTCGGGTATGTCCTCTAACACAGGGTGGCTCTGTTGTGATCTCCATAGAGAACAGGAACCTTCGAACTCTCTTTTTTTTTTTTTTTTTTTTTTTTTTTTTGTGGAGATGCCAGAACTTTTGAACTCTTGGCCACAACCTGCTGTAAACTCCTTCAGCCCTTATTGTTAGGAGCAACAGCTGTAAGATGTCAGAAACACTTCCTCCTCTTGCCTGGATCGATGCTGATGAGGAGGGTCTCTGTGGGCCTAAAAGGGTAAGATGGATGTAGGCATCAAGCAGATACACAATCTCAATGGCCTTATTCGCTAAAGACAACTTCCCTGAGGAAAGTAAGATGGCCACACTAGCCTCTTGAGCTGCCTTTGGAGACCATAACATTAAGGTCCATGATCAAGTAGTAGCTTGGAGTCTTTCTGGCTATGTCCTGAGACTGAAACCCTGGCACCCTGGGCCCTGGTTTGGCATGGAAACAAAGGTAAATTCTCTTCTTTTTTTTTTTTTTTTAAATCAGAATGATTATGAAATCTCCCCAGGAGGTCTTGTAAGTAGGCCATGGCCAGATGCTATCAGATGTTAATGGGGCTGGAGATAATGAAGCCAATGACCCGTGCAGAAGGGACAGAGGCACAAATGAAGAGCATGTTCTTGACCATCTCGCAGCTCTCCTTAAATTTAGACTTAAGAGGACCTCCAAATTAGCATGCAAAGATCTCCTTAATGAGAATTGTGTCTTATAGCCTTCCTTAATTATGTCCAGAGGTGGGGAGCTTATGCCCTTACCTCAACTCATAGGCACTGGGGTTCGCTAATGACTGGGCTAGGGTTCTTGTGGTTGCAAGTGACAGAATCCCAACTCAAACTGGTTTGAAAGAATAAATCAGCATTTTTTTTTTTTTTTTAATCTCTTGACTAAACGTGGGAAGGGTAGGTTTCAGGGGTGAGTAGAATCTGGGTTTGACTACTACAAATCAGTCAATTTCAATTTCTCCATCCCTCTCCCTGCCTCCCTAACAATCCTCCTTTCCTCTTTCAATCTGGGATTTTTCTCTGCTCTTCTTTATTCTGTCAGATTGGCATTCTCCACTTAGCAGAACACTTCAGCCATACAAGTAGCTTCCCAAGCTCACATCCACATCCTGCTCCCAATAAAGACTTGGGTATTTGTTCTTTCTGTTTCCCTTGTTCCCCGGGCAGGGGAGAGATCTGGCTAACTTCACCTCCCTCTGGTGTCTATGTCTTTGCGGTCCCAGTGGCCAGGAAGGGAGGACACCCCCAGATTATGGTTGGCATACGGGAAAGTTTTTCACAGACGAAGGGAAAGAGTGCTAGGCCAAGGAAACCAGAAATGGACATTAGTCTTGGGTGATGGGGATTGTGTTCATGAATGCTGTACTTCCTAAGTTTGCCTTCTCTTGAAACACAAAATGAATGATTTCTTTATTCTGCATGACCTTTCCATTACTTGAACACGGCTGCCACATCTGGCCACTTGGCCTTTTATGGCAATCTCCTGGCTCAGGTGTCCTTCTCGGCATTCCTGTCCACTCTTCCTTTCCGCTCCAGCAGGACCCTCGTGGGCTCCTCCTGCTTACTCTCCTTCAGCCTCCTGGATCACCCTGCCGTTGCACCTCACCCTGCTCCCGTCCCCAGAATTCCCCTTAATCATTGCTCACTCACCTTTGACAGCTGAGGACCTATTACCCAGTATCATGTAGGAATGCAGTCCTTTCAGTAGAAAACAGGTTTCAGAACCCGATAGATCTGTCTGGATTCCATCTTCCCCACTGAGTAAAAGTGTGACCTTGAGAAATTGAAAGTTAGCATTTTGCAATGTTCTTATAGGACTGTGGACCAATTAATATCTCCCACCTTGTCCCCAGCCCAAAGCTGGGCGTATGAGCAAGCACCAATAAACTGTGGCCCTGGTTACAGTCAATTCTGACATCTCCTAGGTAAGGGACATGTAGTTAGAGACCTTACATTCCATCCTGTGCCGTGGAGAAAAAGATAGGATTCCTCCTAGCCTAGGAAAGACAACTTTGAAGATGTCACCTGACTGCATAGGCAGGCAAAAATTGGACCTTTGGACTTAAATTTCTTTCTCCTGGAGGCCTTAGACACTCGGTCCACAGGGAATGTAGCTGTTGATTTTATCTTCTTTTCAATGTCGGATCCTGAGCTAATTGTCTTGAGGAAAGTTAAAGCCCCATTAGCCCAAACTAGGGAATTGGACAGAACATGATTGCCATCTAGGTCAGCTACTATAGACCCTAAAGGTATAGATGGTTCCTTCCCAGTCCTTGCCGCAAGTGCCCACTCAGCCTGTTCAATTCAATGGAAGAATGATGGCTTTCATGTTACTGCTTTTGCCAAGTATCTTGGCATTTGAGGCTCTCCATATGTTGGCTCTAGCCTACTTCTCCAACTTTAACTCCCTTTACCCCCTTAGACTCACCTTCTACCCATTCAAATAATGTTCCCAGACCCTGCCTTTTGAATACAAGCCCCCCCCCCTGAAATTTGCCTACATCATTACCCAAGTGGGTGTCCTGCCACAAAATAAATTCATGCACCTTATGCCTCCGTCCATCCATATCCATCCACTGGATGAATCCATGTTTGTTCTGTTGTATACCCTTGTTCTGTTCTTAGTACTAGAGACGAGGATATGAATAACCTCCAGTTCCTGACCTCATGGCGTTTACATTCTAGTGAAAGAAACAGAACACACACAAATAGATACTTGAATGCCAGATGTGTTAAGTATTGTGTTGAAAACTAAAGCAAAGTAAGAAAATAGAAGAAGCCATTGGGGTTGAGGAGAGGGGAGGGAATGACTATTTTTAGATAGGCTCATCATGGATTCTGGGGTCTTAAGGATTTGGAGGATTGGGAAGTGGTAGGGCATCTAGTCCAGAATACCTCCTAATTTCAGGATCTCTTTGACAGCATCTCTGAAATACTATGAGCCATAGAGGTAATACACTGTTGCTACTGAGAGCATAGGTCTTGGAGTTAGATTAACCTGAGTCTGAATTCCAGCTCAGTTGCTTGTTACAACTTCCATCTCAGAGATGTGATTTTTAAATAATATATATATCATTATATATATATATCACTTATATAAACATATAAACATATAGATGATATATGAATCAAAATATAAACATTTAAAATTTAAAATACTTAAAATCATTTAAAATGATGTATTTAAAATATATAAAATTATATGCATACATGATATTAATGATATACTTAATATTTATTTAAACTTACTTATAATATATATACATATGTGTTTTTTTGCTTATTGCTAACCCCAGTGTTTCTGGGAGCTTTAACTTAACCAGGTGGTCTGGCCCGAGGATTTTTCATTACCTTTTTGTCTAATCAACCAAGTAAACCTGCCCTTCTGCTAGGCTTGGTTTTTGTTAATTATCTCTTAAAACTTGATGTTCTTTTTTTTTTTTTTTTTCCTTTTCTTATTTTGCATGTTGTTTTTAATGAGACAAATACGTGAGACAGTGTTTTGGGGAGGTTTTATAGGCAAGAAAAAAAGGGGCCTGTCACCAACAACAGGTAGCGGGCTATAATGCCAACCTTCCCTAAAACATTTTAAGGGACATGGCGAGCCGTGTGCTGAGTTGCACCGTTTGTGGTTAACTGCTCTCAGCTAGAACAAGGTGAATAAATGCGAGTGAGTGGGCAAAGCTACCTGATCATGATGGCTGACGTTCCCATTGTGGGCAGACACTGTACCCAACTAATCCTCAGACTCTTAGTATCCCCATGTTACAGAAAAAGGGATGGAAGCTTACAGAACCAAGTCAGTAGCTCAGGATGATCTAACTAAGAGCTGACGGAACTGCTGGGGTGAGAACTTGTTTTTATTTGTAATAAAATATCCCATTGGCGTACAAGGGAATAAAGCTGTAATCATGAGCCAAATGCATGAGGGAGAAGGAAAAATGGGGCCAGCTGTGAGACCAGACATTTTCTTCCAGGGCCAGTAGTAATAGTGCCAGCTCTGCGGGTAGAGACGCAGTCATGGGGACAGACCTCTTGCACGCAAAACCTAGCTTTTTTTTTTTTTAAGATTTTATTTATTTATTTGTCAGGAAGAGAGAGAGAGAGAGAGAGAGAGAGCGAGCACAGGCAGACAGAGTGGCAGGCAGAGGCAGAGGGAGAAGCAGGCTCCCCGCTGAGCAAGGAGCCCAATGTGGGACTCGATCCCAGGACCCTGGGATCATGACCTGAGCCGAAGGCAGCCGCTTAACCAACTGAGCCACCCAGGTGCCCCAAAACCTAGCTTTTAAGACATACTTTGTATGGCTATCTGAAAAGGTTGTATAAAAAAGAAGTGGAAATAAATATATATGAGGAGTCATTTGAGGGGCTTCATCCAACCCTCCTGTCCCAAATTACCTCCTCCGCCAGTGTGTCATATCTGAAATGCTTTTGTTAGAGATAATATCCTCCGATACTTTTTCTAGGTGTCCTTTTCATGCGGGCAATACATTTGTAGCCTATCAGATTTCGTGAAAATTCAGTTTGTCTTTTCACATCGACTCCCCGCTGTTCCCTACCCTGAGATAACTTCAGGTCCTCACTTGACCTTTTGCCTACACACTCTCACTTCTTTGTCCTCTCCAGGAGAACATCTCCATTCCTGTGACTCTGTCCCTTCCTCTTTTGTTTCCTGAAGCTGCAGTGGGCGATCTTGGGTCTGTCATTAGATGGAACCCCTTCACCCTTGACTATGATTCCTGTCCTTAGAAAATACCATTGTAGCGTTGAAGGAGCCGGCTGATTCTGTATGCCTGTGGTTTCAATTGTAGCACACGGGGTTGGAGGGATGGGTGAAGGGAGGGGCAAGGTTCTTTTAAATTCACCAGACACCTTTCCCAGTCTTCAGTCCCGGCTCCCTCTGCTTATCCATCAAGCTGGTTCTGCTTGTAAAATAGAAGCCAGCCCTTCGTTTTCCACCCGAGACCTCATGACAGATGGCACTGTCCCTTCTGCTTCTCATCCTTATCTCTCAGCATCCTTCTTCTTTGAACAAATGAGCATCCGTGACCCTTTGTGAGTCAATTCCGTTTAAACAGAAGGCCAGATACGTGCCAGTGTATTCAATTATTTTATAATCAATTCTCTCTTCTGCAGCATCTTTCTTTGGAGGGTCAAAGAGCACTTTACAAACTGTATTGGCAACATTCTCAGAAGTCAGAGCCCAGTGACTGGCATCTGTAGACCATGATTTAGGAAAGAGGGAACATGAAAAGATGGATTTGATTTTGGTCAAGGAACGATAAGCCCTCTGTGCGTTACCCACAGAAAGTGACACCAAGAAAAACCAGATCAGCAAATAAATCACGAATCAATGCGTTTCCGGCAAGCCAGTTGGTGTTGGGGGCAGTTGAGAGCCCCGCGAGTCCTCTCTTGCTGGGGACACTTAGCAGATCTCTGTGGCTTGATTAGCTTTTAGAATGCATTAATTCACAATATTTGTTCAGCACCTGCGATGAGCCAGACACAGGGTCTGTCCAACCCTGGGCATATGGAGGCTTGGGATGCTGTTGGCACATACAGTTGTGAATGAATACTCCACACTGCTTGCCTTCATGAAGGAGGCTTATGAGAAGACCCAGGAAACATGATAAAGAGATGAACAGAGGAAGCAGAATGAAGACGGAATCTAAAGTGCAGAGGTTACAAACTGGTGTGTGCATAATGGTCCACGTGGTCTAAAAAAGTAAATGTTCTTTGAAGTCGAAGTTGAAAAATGGAGAGATTACACAACTGCACCCTGCCACATGCATGCCTACACATGCTCTCACACACACAAACACACATGCCCTCTGATTTTGAGCTGCTTTGGGAGAGCTCAAATCTGCTAACTTTAGCCCCAGTTCCCATGGTAAAGACTAGTTAAAGCTGATTAACCTTTTAGACAGTCCTGTCTGCGATGAGCCATAGCTTCCCCACCCCGACCCAGTGCACAATACGGATGCGTTCATTTCTGGGTGCAAAGTGACCCTCTTTTGCAAATATGCCTCCTGGCCAGTCTAGCATTTAAGCTGAAAGTCTGCTGCTCCGAGGTGCTGGAGGGAATGAAGGAGGAGGGTGTCAGTCCTATTCTGAGAGGTGTCAGAGAGGAAGTGACTGTTAAAAGCTGAAATGTTAATTAGGTGGAGAATGGTGGACGGACTTCCCCAAATAGGGGATTCGGAAAGGAAAGGCTAGCAAATGCCTGGGAGCTGTGAGCTTTTGCCTGAAGCGCCATGTTGGGGAAGGGATTTGAGAGAGAAAGAAAGGTCAGACCACTGGGGAGCTTTGCTGGGCAAGCTAAGGAATTGGGGCACATTTGCAGCATTTCTCTCTCTCTGCAATCCCCCCTCCCCAAAGACACTAATACAGTGAACTAAAATTCTAAAAATAAGTTCAAGATAAAGCCACTTAGTTACTAAGGCCAGAATCGTGAGGCATTACTTGATTCTTCTGTCCCTGCCCCTTCGTGAATGTATTTCTCAAGCCCTGCCAGTTCCACCTTCTGAATATTCCTCAGTTTCCGCCCCTCACCATCTCATTTTGCCCCATTGGCCGCGTTCCTGCCAAGGCTCTCTGCATTCCCAGATGTGCTGCTTTTCACCTCAGGGCTGCCTGCTTGCTGTGTCCCTGCCTACATCTTAATTTTACTTTGACAAGCTCTTGCCCACCCTTTTGCTTCCAGCTTAATTGTCACTAACTCGGGGTACCTTGGTCTGACCCATCCCCATTCTTTCCTTTTTTTTTTTCACAAGATTGGGTCTCCCTCTATATGTTCTCAAAGCATCCTTATGTGGGGCGCCTGGGTGGCCCAGTGGGTTAAGGCTCTGCCTTCGGCTCAGGTCATGATCCCAGGGTCCTGCGATCAAGCCCTGCATCGGGCTCTCTGCTCAGCGGGGAGCCAGCTTCCCCGTTTCTCTCTCTGCCTGCCTCTCTGCCTACTTGTGATCTCTGTCAAATAAAAATAAAATCTTAAAAAAAAAAAATCCCATACATCTCCACCCAGGAAGATGGAGCAATTTTATTGCTTGTGTAATGATCTGCTTAGTGGTTCTCACTATCTTTCAACTGTTAGCTCTGAGGGAACAAGGGTTAAGTTGTATCCGGCCTGCCCATTGCATCACCTGCCCCATCCCCAAGCAGGGGTCAGTGGCATTGTCCCTGGGAAGTTGCAGTTACAAAATAATTATCAGAAACAATGCTTGGTGTAGTAGTAATACTGTGGTATAGTAATGCTTACTGCCGTGTTATTACGGAGGAGTAATGGCAGTGTGGCTATATGAGCAAAGGGACCTTATTTCTTTCTTCATTCAAATAGTATATAATGAGGCTCACTATGTGCCTGGTTTTGTTTTAGGAACTAGGGGTAGAGGAGTCTGTGACTTTGTGGGGTGCATTTTGATGAATATATGAATGAAAGAGGCAGAAAAGGATGGATGATGGTTGGATGGATGGATGGAAGGAGGGAAGGAAGGAAGGAAGGCGGGCTTATTACCCTAAGTAATGGAATAATTTGTCTCTGGTAGAGAAGATTGGCCTTGAAAATTCACATGAGATTTCTTAATACTTATTAATAATGAAAATCATCATATATATCATGATTTATTTGAAAAACCAGAAGTGGCCATTTCTGTTCACATCCTGTGTTTGCTAGAGATTTATCAAGTAAAAACTTTAAAACTTGGGGGGCGCCTGGGTGGCTCAGTGGGTTAGGGCCTCTGCCTTTGACTCGGGTCATGGTCCTGGGGTTCTGGGATCGAGCCCCACATTGGGCTCTCTGCTCCACAGGAAGCCTGCTTCCCCTTTCTCTCTCTGCCTGCCTCTCTGCCTACTTGTAATCTCTTGTCTGTCAAATGAATAAATAAAATCTTAAAAAAAAAAACAAACTTTAAAACTTGGAAAGAACCATTTAATGGCTTCGGTACAAGACTTGGACAGTCTGTTCATCCAAGGAGGAAACAGAACCTAGACAGATGAGGAGTTAGGTGAGGTCACAAATAGGCGCTCAGCAGACAGGGATCCCAAGGCCGGCGTAGATCTTGCCCTACTGTTTCAAGCCGACACGAGGGTTGCCGCTGCTGCTTTCAGTGGAAATAGAAAGACAGGAAGATACTCGGTTCCTAACTTCCCCTAAGTCTGTTGTTTCAGTTTTCTTCTTTGCAAACCTTTATCAACATATTTTCATAAGACTTTCAGAATAACCAAAACACTCCACCATCAGCCCCGAGAGAGGGCCTCTTCACAGCACACAGACAACCACAAGGTACGGCCAGAGAAGGAGAATGAAATGTACTTGGTAGAAACATAGAGGGACTGTAGTGGTTTTGGTAGAGTATATTGATCCAACTATTGACATGGAAAGATCAATAAATTTAAGTAGTCTAAAAAAAAAAAAAAGATTTGGCTTTTCAGTTAGAAGTCTGGTCAACTAATCGTGTATGACGAAAGGAATAATTTAAGACTTGGCCTCCGTTGCAGCTAGACTCTGCAACCCTGCATAAAAGGAACATGCGTATCCTTTCTCTTTTACTTCCTCCCTTAATCACGGGGCTGTCGAAGGTTTGCCCTAGCAGTTACTTTATAAAGTTGGGGAAAACGTCATTGAAAGAACGAGCTAGAAATAGGCTTTGACCGAGACCTTCTTGACGAATTCCTGGAAGGCTGTCCTCTGAATTTTTTGCAGGCATTTCCCCTGACTCAGAGTTTTAAAAAAACAGGCAAGCTAGAAGATGATATTATATAACCAATCTTAGAAATAACCATATTTTTTGGGTGCCTGGGTGGCTCAGTTGGTTGGGCGACTGCTTTCGGCTCAGGTCATGATCCTGGAGTCCCAGGATCGAATCCCATATCAGGCTCCAAGCTCCATGCGGAGTCTGCTTCTCCCTCTGACCTTCTCCCCTCTCATGCTCTCTCTCACTCTCTTTCTCTCAAATAAATAAATAAAATTAAAAAAAAAAGAACCATATTTTTATCACTTATATTTCTTTTATTAGTAAAGTAGCTAACCTTTACTGTTTTCCTTTTGGGTGTCAGATAGGGTGCTGCTCACTACGTATATATTTACTGACAATTACAAAATCAGTACAAGGGTGGGAGCAGTATGTCTGTTATTTTCAGGAAAAGAAACCGAGGCCCAGAGAGATGGATGCTAGTGCCTCACTCAGTGTCCCGCAGCTGCAAAGTGACATGGCTGGGGACCTAAGTCCCTGAGACTGCGTGGCTCCCAACCTGGACTGTGGTCACCACACCAGGCTCACTGAAACCAGAACACTTGCCCTACGCAGTGACACAAACATAGGTCATCAGTGCCATTCTAGTCTGTAGGTGGGCACAGAAGTAGTAACCATGTGGCCCTTAGAAGAAATTCTCATATTTTAGTTTTCTGTAGAATTCTCTGCCTCAAAGTGACACAGCAAATTCAAGAAACTTCCCATCTCCCCTTCTCTGGGCAGTTCCAGAGCAGTTCTGTGGCCTCCTCTTGCAGAAATTTGGCTTTTCCCAGACAGCAGATCATTTCACCATCCCCCCCCACCCCGTCCTCTTCACGCTCCCCACATGTGCCAGATGCTTCAGAAAGCAAATCCTTTGTGTTGAATTTCCAGACCACAATTCCCAGACCACGGAAGGATGAGGACCAAGGTTTTTTGTATTCCGTTCTCTTTATTTTTGTGCATATATTTTTAGAGCAAGTTAAAAAAGGAGGGGGGGAGGAAAACCCACTCCCAAACAAACAACTCCCTGCTGTAAATAGAGAGAATTACAGGAGTCTTCACGTTCAGGAGAGTGGGGCAGGATGTCAGCTGTTGCTACAACAGAGCTTATTTGAATGGACTCAGGGTAACCTACCTAAGAGAATGCCCAGTTGCCCAGGACAAAGGGAAGTGCAAGGTTTGGGCGACTCAGCCAAGCCAACAGACATTCTTTCGCAAGCGTTGAATAGTTAAAACTCTGGCCAACAAGTCACTTCAGCATCTCATTCAACAGAAAATGCCTAGTAATGTGTGAAATGTATTTCTTGTGGGGGAAAAAAAATAGAAGAAAAAGGAAAATATAATCACTTTGTATCTCTCCACCCAGTGACAATGATGTTTTCAAAACTGGTGTGTTGTTCTAGATTATTTTATTTGTATAGGTACGTAGGGGGCATGGATATGCTTATATATTTTTAAAACAAAAATAGGGCTGTACTATATATTCTGTATTTTCACCTGCTTTTTTTTACTTTAAAATACACCATGGACATCTTTATTGGGTTAAAAAGAAAAAAAAGGGAAGAAGAAGTCAGGGTGGGGAGCAAGGCAGTGGAGAGGGAGAGAAGAGAAAAGGAAAAAGGAAAAAAGTACTTAAGGGGCGCCTGGGTGTCTCAGTGGGTTAAAGCCTCTCCCTGCGGCTCAGGTCATGATCCTGGGGTTCTGGGATCGAGCCCCGCATCGGGTTCTCTGCTCAGCAGGGAGCCTGCTTCCTCCTCTCTCTCTGCCTGCCTCTCTGCCTACTTGTGATTTCTGTCTGTCAAATAAATAAAATCTTAAAAAAAAAAAGTACTTAATTATTCTTCATTGCTTTAGAGTATTACTGGAATGAATATCCAGTAGTTGTTGGCTATAGACATTGCTTTCCGCTTACCTATTATTAAATATCCACGTTGATGTACTAAATCTTTATGCAGTACTTACTAACTTTTTTAGGGCAAATCAATAAAAGTGACATTAATGGGTTAAAAGCTCTGCACATATTCAAGGTTAAACTGCCCTTACTCCCTTGTTTTGGTTTCAGGAGACTGAAATATGTCCCAGAGTAATGTATTTGTAGCACCCATTCAGAGTTTCTTTTTTTTCCAGGAAAAACTCTACCAATATTTAAACAATAAGTAGTAAGATATTAAAATAAAAGGAAAAAGTTATGCCCATTGAGTCACTGCAGTTACAGTGATGCATTCTATTTGCTGGTAACCCATGGAATTAATGCCATATCGAACATATGAAGAGTTACTGGAAAGTTTTGTTTTGTATCTGAGTGAATGAGATGATCCTTCTTCTCCAGACGAGTCAGCCTGAAGGCTGGGTAGAAGGATGAAAACAAGTGATAATTCATAATCATCTTCTTGTGTAGCCCCAGGAACCTGTACGTCTTCCTAGTTCAAGGAATTGCATTAACATTGATCTTGGCTTAAATGGATCTGTCTGCTTTTAGAGGAAATGAGAAGTACTAGTTAATTCTTAGTGTGAGAGAAGTAGAATGCCCTTCTTCCAAGGCTGATTGAATCAGCTTCTCTTCCTAAAAAAACTAGAAATAAATGGAGGCAAAGACATGAATTTCCCTAGCACATTAGCTTTTTGTGGGAGGGATTTCCTGATCCAAAAAAAAGATAAAGCCCTATGTTTCTTTCATTGGATGCTATGGTATAACAGTATAACAGTACTGTAAGGCCCTGGGCTCCGTGCTGTAGTCTGAGACACACAAAGAGAAGATTTTAGCTATTTCTGTACCACCTGCCAACGTAGTAATGATGAAACCCACCAAACCCAGGAAGTCCTGCCCCCCTTAGTGTGCCTCAGTCCCTAAACTACTTGCTATTCCTTTAATGTTGCATTCAGAGATTACAAGAGGGTTTTGGTTTATCGGAAGATGGAGAATCACTCCTTATACCCTTGCTGCAAATCAGACTCCGTTAGATTTTGACTTCCTTCACAGATGCTCAGCCCCGTCAACACAGAACCATGTGGAACCCTTTACCCAGGGTTCCGTTCATGGGGTCTGGTCACTCAGCTTGCATTTACAGCCTTTCGTTAATTAGAGTGATGCTGGCCAGGTAGCAGGAACATCGATCAAGAAGCCAAGGAAGGGGTGTCAAATGTGCTTCCGTAATTACCTCTGCATTATTTGCAATCTCCAGACTCTGAGTGATAATGAAACACAGAGGCTCGGTGTCGTTTTAAGATCTGTGTCCTTTGAAGATGAAGCTTCATTGGGATTGCCCTCACATACTCTGTTCCTACAGATCAGAGGTTTCCTTGTGGTGCAACTGAATGGAAAGGTCCAGAAAGAAGAATTTCAGCTTCCATAGTGCAAGTCACTGTCCCAGAACCCAAAGGTGTCAGGCAAAGTTGCCAACTCTACACCTTCCTTAACATTCATGAGAGAAAAGCAAGTCTGTGAATTGGCATTTTGGGTTATGTTAATGGAACGACCAGAAACCCAGCAGGCAAGTAAGATCACTTTAGACTGTACCTGTCTTCCCCAGACAGCTTGAGTTTTGATAGTTGTCCTAAAGGAAGAATGGCTCTATTGTCCAGACACCTGCTTATAGAACTTTTTGACCTTTTCTTTAGGAGTTCTGTTGTTCTAAGGACTTGAATGTGCACAAGAACTATGTTAGATTTGCACACACAGTGCCACACAGAGAACATTGAGAAATTTCTCATCCTTCAGGTCTTTTGTCTTGAATTTGAGAACCAGATTCTAGTCCCCACCGTTGGCACGCGGTGAGCTTTCACTCTCTTTCAACACAGTGATTCTGTCCTTGGTTATGCCTTCTCCTAAAGGTCCCCAGTATCCTAATCTGTAACTACGGATTGTTCCCTCGGTCTGTTCAAGTTGCTGTGATAAAAACCTATAAATGGGGTGGCTTATAAACAATAAATATTTACTGACTACAGTACCTGGGGAACCTGAATTCGAAATGCTGGCTCATTCTAATGTCTGGTGAGAGCCCACATCCTGTTACACACACAGCCGTGTTTTCACTGTGTCCTCACACGGAAAAAGGGACAAAGCCTTTTTAAATTTCTGAGCCTTTTAAAATTTTGTTGTTTATTTTTTATTTTCTATTTTGTTAATCCTAAAAAATTTTCTTTCCAGTATAGTTAACATACAGTGTTATATTAATTTCAGGTGTACAATATAGTGATTTTAATGATTCTGTATCTCAGGCCCCTTTTATTAGAGCACTAATGTCACCGATAAAGAAGGAGCACCTCCCAGGGGCCCCACCTCCTAACATCATCACCCCGCGGATGAAGAGTACAACATAGGCATTGAGGGGGACACAAACAGTCAGTCCACAGTGATTGTAAAAGCAAACAGACAAAAGGCTTTTTAGTCCTTTGGTTTTAAACAACTTTAGTTATGGTATTTTTCTGATCATAACACAGAATAGGTATAATGTCGATGGGGGCAGAAAGAACAAAACAGACTATTTGTGATGCAGAATTTTTTGCCAACCTTAGATGCTGTCTTTAGAATACAGTGTCCTTCCTTCCTCCATGTTTTTCTCTGACCACAGGGTCAGAGCATCCTTTTTCTGTAGGTGTCGTCTTTCCCTAAATGCACTGTTCTGTTCACCTTTAGGGAAGGGGCAGCCCCTCCAGTGACCCTCTGTGGGGCCCCAGAGAGCTTCCTGTAGTTTACATCACCTCACTTTATATTTCTTTGGAATGTCTTATTTTTGCACACTTGGAAATCTTTATACTTTCTCTCCTCCCAGTCATTATTAAAAATCTGAATTGAGGGGTGCCTGGGAGGCTCCGTCGGTTAAGCATCTGCCTTTGGCTCAGGTCATGATCCCAGAGTCCTAGAATTGAGCCCCCCATCAGGCTCTCTGCTCAGCGTAGAGCCTGCTTCTCCTCCTACTGCTCCTTCTGCTTGTACTCTCTCTCTCTCTCTCTCTCTCTCTCTCTCTGTCAAATGAGTAAATAAATAAATTCTTTAAAAAAAAGTCTGAATTGAGACTTGGTGTAGATCTGATCTCTGGGGTCACTATTGGTTTTACTTGTCCCCACACCCCCTATCAGGCTTGAGTTGATCTGTCTTCCTCCCTCTCATTTGCAGAGCCACAGGAGAGCCCTGGCTTCATTTTGAGACATTCATGCTGTGTTTGGGGTCTTCTGTGATGTTTGTGTGGGGTTCCCCATCAAAACCCAAAACCTATCAGTCTAATAATTTCCAGAAAGAGGAAGGAAAATCCATGATTCCAGTCTGTCTGTGATCATTTAAAGCTCATGAATGGAACAGCCTATTGGAATGCAACCCATATGGCTTGAAAGAGTTAACAAATGTCCAAAAAGGGGAGAATGCCTACCCTAGCTATAGGCAGAAACTCCTACAGCTGGAGCAGGATACTTAGGGGCTATCTCGCCAGTGAATCCCTCTGCCTTCTGTAGGAAAATAAATGGCCTCTGACGAATGTGATCCTTTCAGTTGAAAAACATCCTCTGGGACAGGTGAGTCTGTTACCTCTTTCAGTAATTCATCTCTTACTCAATAATCCTGCATCAGTATACTTTTCCTTATAGCTCATGAAAATCCTTTTTATTTATTTATTTATTTTTTTAATATTTATTTACTTCTTGGAGAGAGAGAGACAAAGGTAGCAAGAGACAGCACAAGTAAGGAGGAGAAGGAGAAGCAGGCTCCCCGCTGAGCAGGGAGCCCCATGTGGGGCTCGATCCCAGGACCCTGAGATGATGACCTGAGCTGAAGGCAGCCCCTTAATTGACTGAGCCACCCAGGTGCCCCCTAGAAAAATGTTTTTAAAGGCACAGTTTTCTATCTCAAAATGTTTTCCTAAAGCCATTGGCCATAAATTGTCAGGCAGTGTTTTGCTTGAGTGGCAAAGAGCTTGCTTTTCTTCTTTTTTCCTTTCGTTTTTAAAAATTTGAACTTAGATTTTGTCCTCTTGTTTGCACAGACTTGTCATTTCCTATTGTTGTTTTTTTTCCACTTTATTTTGTTTTGTTTCTTTTCAGTGTTCCAGCATTCGTTGTTTATGCACCACACCCAGTGCCCTCCATAATACCCACCACCAGGCTCATCCAACCTTCCACCGCCCTCCCCTCCAAAACCTTCAGTTTGTTTCTCAGAGTCCACAGTCTCTCATGGTTTGTCTCCCCCCTATCCAGCCCATTCATTTGTATAATCTACCCTCCCAGCCCTTGTGGATATTTGGGTTTGTGACTCTTGATTTAAACTCCTCTACTTTCTCAACAACTTTTTTTTTTTTTAAAGTAAAAGGCAGTCTTTGTATGTATCTCCTACCCATACCCAAAACCTGGGATGGTTTTGGAGAATGAGGAGTTACTATAATGTATTTTTCTCCCATACGGTTAGGTAAAATGTGCCAGTGTTTGCCAATTCCCATGCCGTAAATACTCCCACGTGGCTGATGCCAGGTACCAGGATAAAGGCATCGAATGCTGACTTGGGCGGATGTGCACATGATCCATTATGCTCCAGCATACCACTAAATATTGTCACATCAGACCTACGATCTCTCTTTGATTGATTTACTCAGATAGGGGCTCATCAGATAAAGAGGATATTTGACTGTGGCAGTGGACGGAACAAAATGCCTAGAGAAAAAGGGACATACATTTCTCTGGCAAACTCTAGAAATTATATAAAATATGAGATCGGCAATTTTCTTCTATACAGGGCCAAAGAGTAAATATCGCAGGCTTTGGCTGTCACATATGCTCTTTAATACACACTCTTCTTTCTTCCTCCTCCCCTTTTTTCTTCTTTTCCCTCTTTCCATCTCCATCTTCTCTTCCTCCTTCTAGTCTATTTTACAACTTCAAAAACATTAAAAAAAAATCTATTCTCATATTCTCAGCAAGCAGGCCATACAAATGCAAGCCAAGGGCCAGACTGGCCCATAGGCTTTGGCTGGCAGCCCCCTTGGTATAGAAAAGTAAAAATGGGCAAGGTGCTCAGATTCATATTTTTAAAAACCAGGAGGGGGTAAAATCCCATATTATG
Source organism: Mellivora capensis (assembly GCA_004024625.1). Lineage (NCBI taxonomy): Eukaryota > Metazoa > Chordata > Mammalia > Carnivora > Mustelidae > Mellivora > Mellivora capensis. The sequence goes on along the minus strand of PISX010006531.1, from coordinate 45,168 downwards.
TGGTTACAATCTTAACCATGTGTATTGAGTACCAGTGCAGAGGACGTGAATCAAAGTTACCTAGAGATTTTTAATTCAAAGAAATAAAATCACTGAACGGTTGCCATCAAGACTTGGGAAACTTGGGACACACCTCGGGAATAGCATCATGCAAAGATAATGCCTCATCTAAAAGGAAAAGAGCTATAGGAAGTGGACGTGGGTGCACAGAACACCAAGAAGATATGTCCTTATGTGCAGACTCATGGCCTGGCCTAAGGGTAGGGGCAGAAGGCTGATAGAATATTACTGAGCCTAAGGGATTAAGAGCTTGAACTGTGGATCGAAGCCCTTGCTCTGCTGCTGACTAGCTGTGCTGGAACCAGTCTTACAAATCAGCTGGGCTTGGATAGTGCTTCCTAATTCTGAAATTTTTGCCTTCTGCGCAGAGAGGGGAGTATTGCTATTCCTCCTCTACCTTACTGGTAAGGAAGTGAGGGAGAGAGTCATAAATGCCAAGGGACTTATTCAAAATGGCAAAGTTAATGGAAGAGCTGGCGTGAGTGAAAATGGTGCAGGGCCTCCATTTCCACATCTGTGAAATGGGAGTAATAATTGTAACCGCCTCATCATGTTGTTGTGAAGATGGAGTCAATAGATTTAATGTGCTGAGAATGTGTTTAGCACATATAAATGCTCTGATAACTATTAGTTATTATTATCGTTTGATGGCAAAATCCAGTAAAGGAAATGGATGATGCCTCCTTGAGGGAATCACTCTATAGAAAGAGGTGGAGGTGATGGAGAATTTGGATGAACTTGGACGCTTTATTGTGCAAAATACAGAAGATAGCACGTGTCCCATTCTCACATGACGGTTTCATGGCTCTGCACATAGCGAGCATGATTAGGGCCATGTTTGCTGTGGACTCCACCTTGTCTTCGGCCGTATTTGTAAGTGGTACATCACTCCCCTTCCCTTCCAGCTCTTCTCACGTCACTAAAATTAAAGAATTTTTTTAAAAAAGGTGTTGTGTGTGTGGGGGTAAGAATCCAGTATCTCGCCTATGGCAAACACAGATCACAGAAATTTTTTTTTTATAGAAAGGAAGCAGGCAACTGCTTTCCTGTTGAATTTCTTTTAGGCCCATTAGCTCATTTCTCCTGGGTCTGGATTGGTTCCTCTGGGAATATGGGTTCATGCCTGACTGCATCATTTTCCCTCACTCCAGCCCCAACTCTTCCATTAACTGCCATTTTGAATAAGTCACTTGGCATTTATGACCCCCTCCCCCCATTTCTTCACCAATAACATAGGAGTGATAGCAACACTCCCCTCTCTGTGAGGAAGGCAAAAATTTGAAGAAGAATTAGGAAGTGCTATCCAAGCCCAAGTGATTTGTAAATATTTAATACCTAGTAGCTGAGGTAAATATCAGGAGAGTGTGGAACTCAGCATTAATCTTTTTGTTCCAGAAGCCCTTTTGGTGTATTTAATTCCCCAATCCAAACACTGGTGACCCTGAACTTCTCTGAACTTTTCTTTTTTTTCCTTTTTCCATGGCCCCCAAATAATTTCCTATCCAACATCAAATTAACAGTTCATTCTAATTCCTCTGCAAAAGGTAATTTTAGTTCATTAGGAGCCCCGGTGTCCTGTTCTCCATCTTGAGTCCCTAAATGCTTGCACAGAAACACTTAGGCTTCCTTAGGAAATTCCCTTTTTTGACAGGAGTTCCCCTTTGTGTTTGAACCCAGACTGAATGCCTTTGTCCCAGAACCACAGCCACTGTTGGAATTCCTCTCTTCTTAGCTAGCTTATTTCCTTGGATCTGCTGGGGCAATTTCCCCTCAACTTCACAACCCCGCTGGGTCCTGTTGCTGAATGAGACCCTCCATCTGCTACCACCAGCCAGGTTCCCTGATTGAGGATACAAGGGGTGTAGGTAAATTGGGGAGGGAGAGGGATCATTTTAAAAATAATTTGAATAATGCCTGGAGCTCTCTCCAGATTAACTCTGTTCTTTCTCTTGAAATTACAAGAGCTTTTCAGTAAACACGGCTCTGTTCACAGTTTCATGGGGAAGACTTGCCCCACTCTGAGGATGGCTTTTGCTTCTGTTGTTCTCTGCTGTGCCCATGTCACACCCACCTCGGCTGCCAGACAGAGGAACAATTCTTATGAACAATGATTTGCTTTGCAATTTTAGCTTATTCCTAAATTGCAGAAATGGTTGACGAGTGAAGTCTTCTGGTTACTTTTGATTGGAACAGAATGGAGCCCAGATGTAGGAATTCTTGGAGCTGCCCTGTTTGGTGAAGGAGAACAACCCCCAACCAACAATAAAAACTTTGTCATTTTTGTTGAAAAAAACAAAAATGAAAAACTGATGATGAGGTATGCGTTCTGTGAAGCTAGATAGCTTATGTTTGCATAGCGTTTTGCAATTTACATAGGGCTTTTAGGTACCTGATGTGTATCTGAGGCTTTTGGTTGATGATTCAGTACAGCTTTTGAGGACAGAGCTAGGATGAATGGGGAATTATAGAGGGGAAAGTTTCTGTTACATTTCAGAAGGAAGGAAGAGGTGTATTAAGGGAGGGCAGGAAGGATGAAATCAGTCACTTAGCCTCTCCAAGACTTGCTTTCCTTATTAGGAAAAAAATAATTAAAAAAAAAATTTTTTTTTTTAAATTTTTTAACGAGAAAGAGCGAGACAGCATGAGTGGGTAGGGAGGGGTAGAGGAAGAGGGAGAGAGAGAATCCCAGGCAGGCTCCACACCCACGGCAGAGCCTGATGCAGGGCTTGATCTCTGAACCCTGATCATGGCCTGAGCCAAAGTCAGGAGTCAGACGTTTAACCAACTGGGCCTCCCAGGCACCCCCAAAATTATAATCTTTATCCTATTTTTTGCATAAGATTTTGGATCATCTGCCGTAGACTCTATATGAAAGTCCTACTTCATCCAAAACATGCTTTACAAGTTTGGGTGAATGTTATGGCCTATATCGGGATGATTCATGACAAGTAGGCCTACTGAAAATTCTTCATTCACTGGCCTACCACACGGTCAGGTTCCCACTTTGGGGGGTAACACAGTAACTCCTTAGCACTCATCAACACTTCAACCAGATTGATTTAGCCACTTATGTGTTGTCTTCTAGGGGGAGCTACTAGAGATGAAAAATGGGATTATACTTATTACAGATGACAGAGGGTTGAGAAAAGTTCTGAATTGGAGAATCACAAGGAACCAATGAGGACTGTATTACAAGGGTAGGTGGAAAGCATGCTGAAGCCACATTTCATGAAGATAGACCTTGGCATGGTTGGCCCTGGATCTGTCCTCAGCCATAAAGTGTCAGCAACTCCCTGTTCTCTCAATCGACTTCAGAACTCCAGTGTCCCCTAGTCTTTGGAGAGGGCTTGCAGTTGGGTTTTTCTGAGCTTGTTTTTGTTTTGGTTTTCATTTCTTTATCAAAAATTGCTAGTTAAAAAAAAAAACCTGGTAATTTATAGGAGATAATGTCAGGTTTGGCTATAAATTGACTTTCCTCCTCCTCTTAGAAAGCACCAGTAGGAACATCCACTATACAAATCATGAGATTTGTTTAAACTGAGAACAAATTGATAGCTAACTAACATTTCTTTAGTGCCCCGTAGTCGACAAAGTATTTTTCTCATGTTGTATAATTTATTTAGAGCATTAACTCTGCAGTAGGTACCCTGAATATTTTTGGAAAAATGAAGGTCGTAATACATACTTGTCTCATGAGGTTGAGAAGATTAAATGAAACAACATTTCTATAGCCCCGTGGCATACAGAAAACACTTATTTCTAATGCTTCTATTTTATGGGTGAAGAAACAAATTCAGGGAGATTATGTGATATGTTCAAGGTCACAGGACAAGTTGAAGGTGGACCCATCACTTAGGTGGCCACTCTTCCATGCTAGTATGTCAGTGGACAAGCAAACCATTTGACATTTAAGTTTGGATTCCATGTTACAAACTGTTGAGAAAGAGAGAGAGAGGAGAAAGCAGAAAGAGAGAGAGATGTGGACAGATCGATAGAAGAGAGCAGAGAGAGGATGCTATGGTCTGAATGTTTGTGTGCCCCCAAATTCATATGTTGAAATCCTGATGCTTGACAGGACAGTATTAGGAGGTGGGGCCTTCGGGAAGTGCTTAGCTCTTGAGGATGGATTCCTCATGGATGGGGTTAGCACTTATAAGAGACGCCACACGGCTCCCTAGCCCCTTCTACCATCTGAGCTGCAGTGAAAACCCTGGGGTCTGGAAGGGAGGCCTCACTGGACCCTGCTGGTGCCCTCATCTCAGACTTCTGCTTCCAGAGCTGTGAGAAATGATTTCCTATTGTTCACAAACCACCCAGGTCTGTGGATTTTGTTATAGCAACCCAAACAGACTAAGACAGAGAACTGAAAATGTTAACGCGTCACGACACAGGTGAGAGCTAATGAGTACTTCACCCAGGTGTGATTGAGGAGAAAAGCACAGGCACGCCTGCGGCTTCCGTATGGTAATGTAATCAGAGGGCTTATGGGAATGAAGTGGGTTTAATTTTCCTGCAGCTTCTGGCTTGCAAGGCTTCCATGCTTTCACCCTGTCACATGAGCCCTTGCATATTGATAGGTGGTTGGTTGGCATGGCAAGCCCTGGGGGGGCGCAGGCTGAGGGGGAAGCCCCCCATCAAATCCAGCCTGGTTCACTTGAAGGTGTTCGTGAGGCCTTTTGGTATATATTTGGCTTCTTGACCTCCCCACACACATCATGGAAATGTAATTTCCAGCCACAGAAGTTTTGGTCTCAAGTGAAAATAGCCCTTGATAGACTTTTGAGGTAAGCAGATTCATCTTCATTGGCTCTCAGTTTTCCTTTTCTTTTTTTCTTTCCTCTTCTCTCCTCCCCTCCCCAAACATCCCCTCTGCTCCCTTCTCTCCTCTCCTTTTCTTTTAAGATTCATTTATTTACTTGAGAGAGAGCACTCATGAGCAGGAGGGAAAGAGGGAGAGGGGGAAGGAGAGAAGCAGGCTCCGTGCCGAGTGTGGAGCCCTACGTGGGTCTGTATCTCACAACCCTGAAACCATGACCTGAGCCGAAACTCGAGTCAGAAGCTTAACCGAATGAGCCACTAACGCGCCCCTCACAGTTTCCCTTTATGTCTCCTCTGTACCACCACCATACTTTCAGCTGACGTCTGCTTGCTGCAAAGCCTTATACTTACCAAAGGTCTCTTCAGAATATCCTGAGCCTTAGCTATTCTGTCTCTCAGTCCCCACGATCCATTAGTCTAAGGGTTACCTTCAAAAGGGCAAGGTTAACAACAAAAATGCTTGGGGGAATCGTTGAGAACTGACTTTGACTCTGCTTCTCCTTCCTCCTCCCGGCTCTTCTTCCTTCCTGCGAGAATCCCTGCCTGACGCCTGTCTCCCCCTGTATGGATGTGCTAGGGGCTGCCCTAACAATACGCCACAGACTGGTAAAGCCTCCCGTGAACCCGAGAGTTGCCATCTGCTCATTTGGTAACTAAAGGCGTATTATTTCCCAAAGATCTCAGCATCTTCATCTATGAAGTGGTCTTGCTGTCAAGCATAGAGGAGGTAGCAGAGAGCCCGGCCCGTGGTAAGCCCTCAGTAAATATTAGCCTTCAGGACTGCTGTGCAAATAAAACTTTGCGCCGGTCTTGAACTTCTCAAGTTATAATCTGCCTGCTTCCTCTCTGTGTGTCTCTGTTATTTTTATTCAACAAAATATTTACTGAATATCTGATGTGTTCTAAGCACTGTGCTAAGGTCTTTACATTCATCGATGGTATTTAATTCATGATGAGCCTCCAGGTGGATATTATTACTAACAGAACTTTATAATCCTGGGGTGATAGCCTTGAACTAGATAGACACTATACCCTCCTGCAGTACAGTGGGAAAGTCTGGTGTTAACTAGTTTAAACTAGCAGTTGCAACAAAGTCATCATAGCAACTACTCCTCCTTGAGGCATTGCCTACTTCTTCACAGTGATTACTGAATCCTGAAGTTTAGATAGAGTTTGCCGGACTATTGCTAAGTGCTGGGAGTGGTGAAATTTATCACCAGCTGTGTCCCTTAGGGAGCTTATCAATGAAAGCTTAGAGATGGCAGGGGATCGAAAAGATGGGGTTGTTTGTATGTGGAGCTTAGAGCTAATTATTCCTTATTACCTAGTAAACAAGAGACACAGATCCATGCTCCGTTCCTTCTTCCCGCAGGGACCAAAGAGCTTGGAATTCCAAGCCAGCATCCTTAGGGAAGGCAGGTGAAGACAGAGAAAGGTTACTTGGTTAGCTAAGTGGGAGTTTAAGACAGACTCAGTGTCACTGAGCCTGGGCCCTGCAACTCCACGAGCAATGTATTGACCATAAAACTGATTTTTTAAGAAAAAAATGAAACCAGCACCCCCGCCTGTACGACCAGTGGCCGGCCCTGGTTTTCTTCCTACCCCTCAGTTGAAAACCACAACCAGATTTTTAACACAGATAGACAGTCTGACCTATGCAGAGCAGTCCTTAGGTATGATGACTCATTCCAGGAAAAGGAAGGGAACAGGCCACCAAATGATTCTGAAATCAATTATCAGGTATGTGTTTTTAACCACTTTATAAATACCTCTTAGAGACAATATTTGGCTACCTCCTACTTTGCATACATATAATTATATAATTTTACTCCCAGTCAGGGCCTGTTAGGTAAAGTTAGTTTTCTCTGTCACTTCCCTCTGATGTCCGTCCCCGGGACCAGCATTCCTGATAATTGCTAACAGCTCTGGTTTGAATTGCCCCTTGAAAGCAATGTGTTTTTGGTTTTTTTTTTAAGATTTTACTTATTTACCCGACAGACAGAGATCACAAGTAGGCAGAGAGGCAGGCAGAGAGAGAGGAGGAAGCAGGCTCCCCGCTGAGCAGAGAGCCCAATGTGGGGCTCCATCCCAGGACCTTCAGATCATGACCCGAGCCGAAGGCAGAGGCTTTAACCCACTGAGCCACCCAGGCGCCCCGATAGCAATGTGTTTTATCCCAATGTACAAACTCCCCAAAGCGAAAGCAGATAGAGTTGACTTAATGCCCATTATGGAAGCAGTCATGCCTTTTCAATCTGATGGCCCGCAGGTGTCTCAAAGCAGCATTGTATGCCCTCCCTATTCATAGATCATTCCTTTGTTTCAAAATGAAAATGATCAACTCTGAACTGAAGTAAATGGCGTAATGATTTGAAAGCAAAAGAAAAACTTGGCACATTCAAGACCCCAGAACCCCCACCCTCAGAGTGACAGTTCTGCTTTTCTGGTAAAACACGAGGAGTCTCTAGAAAAGTCTCCTTTAAATGTGAGCTCTGCTGGAGATAGCAAACATCATTTTGGATGTTTTCGCTTTTTTTTTTTTTTAATCATAAACTGTAATGCTGTCTTTCCCTCAGTGGCTCAAGGTTGCAGAAATGAGTAAACACACAAATTGTTGGAAGCTATTTGATAACCAGAGGGGACTTCAAAAAGTAATCAATTCACCCACAAGTCATATAAGCCCTTGGAAGAAAAGAACACAGCCGCCATATCCTACTGAAAGTGTCAGTAGTAAAACTCTTTCCAGAGGTTTTTGAGCTTTCCAACTTTTAATTTTCATCCCCTCGCGGAGAGATAAGCATCTTGAAAAGAGCCAAATTGCTTCACGTGGCTGTGGGAGGAAACTCCAGTTTTGAATCACTGCTCGCTGCTTCTACATCCCCCCCCCCAGCATTTTCATGAAATAAAATCATCGTACTCGTTGCCTTTGCAGAGATGATACGACATTTGGGAATGCTGAGTGTTTTCAGTTGAAGTTCGTTTCAGGGGGAAGTTAAAAATTTAACAAGTCATGATAATTTCGCGGAATTAAACCCATGGTATCTTGTAACAGCTGGGGTGTGGAACGACAGCGAGAAAGGCTCTGCTGTGGGCATCTTGCAGGTTTGGCTTCTGTTTCTGGGTTTGGCACTTGCTCTCTGAGTGATTTAGGGCAAGTGTCCCCTCCATGGGTCCCAGGTTCCTCTCTGGTGACCTGAGCCTGACGTCTGACTGCTCACTCAGGTCCTTTTCTGCACTGACACCCTATGACTCCTGGAAAGGCCAAGTCGCCAGGCTTTTCTGATGAAACAGTAAATAGTCCAGGAAGTGTCAGAAGTCAGCTCTCGCAAACCTGGCCCACTGGGGGTTTCCAAAACCAGCCAAGTGAGATGATGTTGGCCCTGTTGATTCATTCCCGGTCCCCTGCTGTTAACCATCTTTCATTCTTTCTGGATCTGGAAGAAAACGGCTGCTGCCTCATTTTATGGAACTGTGTGGTTCTTCTTCTTCTTCTTTTAAAGATTTTATTTATTTTTTGGCAGAGAAACACAGCAAGAGAGGGAACACAAGCAGGGGGAGTGGGAGAGGGAGAAGCAGACTTCCTGCTGAGCAGAGGGCCCGATGCAGGGCTCGATCCCAGGATGATGCTTAACGACTGAGCCACCCAGGCACCCCTAGAACTGTGTGGTTCTTAATAATCATGGTCATGTATTTTCTTTACTCTAACTGGTAGGGAAAAAAAAAAAAAAAACAAAGACGAGAGAATGAAGCATTCTTCCCCCCACCCTTAAGCAAACTAAAATAGACAAGGTATAATTTGACTTAGATTTATAAAACTGCAGTTTATTCATTTAACTGAAAGTACCTGTACTTTTTCTTCATAGCTAGATTTATTAAGCCACCCTATGGCAGGCTAAGCTAAGCCACGCTCTCTTCAGATATACGCTATTTAAAATCTTTAAATCGCCATGAAAGATAGATGCCACTATACCCACTTTATAGAGATGAAACTGAAGGGGAAAGATATTAAGTAACTTGGGGTGCCTGGGTGGTTCAGTGGGTTAAAGCCTCTGCTTTCGGCTCAGGTCATGATCCCAGGGTCCTGGGATCGAGCCCCACATCAGGCTCTCTGCTCAGCAGGGAGCCTGCTTCCTCCTCTCTCTGCCTGCCTCTCTTGCCTACTTGTGATCTCTGTCTGTCAAATAAATAAATAAAATCTTAAAAAAAAAAAAAGATATTAAGTAACTTGCTCAGTTTGTGGTGGAACTGAGATTCCAACTCAACCCTGTGGCCCTAACTGCAGGACACTGTACCCATTGATTATGCGTGCGTACACAAAACACACTGAAGGGCCACGAGGGTAACGCTACCGTTCGCAAAACAGTTTGTGGCAGAATGAAACTCATTTCGAGGTTCCTTTTAAGCTTACCATGTGAAGATCTAGAATTCATTAGAACAGTCCCTGGCGTGTATGGCAGGTTCTCAGTTCGACTGAGCAGATACTTGGATTTACAACAACGGAATTTATGGTTGGACCATCACATCGGGGCTGGTGATAGACTTGCTGGTGCATCGCTGTATGTTGAGATGATTTTTTTTACAATCTCTATGTTTGCAGTTTGACCTGACGCAACAGTCATTGGCACAGTGGCCGTGGCACAGTGGCCGTGGGACAGTAGCCATTGTATTCAGGGTTCTGGGACATTACCCACACTCTCTGCTTAAAAGTATGTGGGTGGAGGGGCGCCTGGATGGCTCAGTGATTAAGCATCTGCCTTCGTCTCAGGTCATGATCTCAGGGTCCTGGGATCGAGCCCCGCATCGGGCTCCATGTTCAGTGGGGTGTCTGTTCTTCCCTCTCCCTTCAGCCCTTCCCCCTGCTCATGCTCTCTCTCTCTCTCTCTCTCAAATTAAAAAAAAAGTATGTGGGTAGAAATACTGGATCCAACAAATGGAATGTCACATCAGTCATGTTTTCCAGTGACACTGTCATTTTGTGAGGTTGATGCTAAGTTAGACAGGGCTTCTGCCCTCCTTCAGCTGGCTCCAAAAGTGACAGGACTCTCATTGTGGGCACCTTTGATAAGCATAAGACCTATGGGCAGAACATGGAGTTATTAACAATAGCCCAATAATAATTATAGCTCCATAGGGAAACATGTAAAAAAATAATTTTAAATATTGAACGCATGCTTGGAGTGCATAATTCAACAAGAATCAAAAGTTCACCTCCCATTCTCTCTCTCATTCACCCCTATCAGAAGCAACCACATTTACCAGTCTCTTCGAGAATATTCCAGAACTATTTAAGACATATTCAAAACATCCTGTATGTATGTATTCTTTTTCCACAAAGTAGAACACATTTTACACAGTTCTGTACCTTGGTTAGGAAATAGGATTTTCTTAAAAAAAAAAAAAGAAAGAAAGAAAGAAAGAAAGGAAGAAAAAGGCTTCCAGCACATAGGGGTTTGTTAATAAATATTTTGTTCAACAAATAATTCACAAAGGTAACAGGCAAGAGAGAGGGAATGGAAAAATGATACTTGCATGGTAACACCATCCCACAGTAAGGCTCAAGAAAGATTTGCCCAGGAAGCTGGCTTCTAAGCTCTGAGATGTAAGGTAGGAGGTGTAGCTAGAAGACCAGAGGGCTTGGAATCACACTCACACAGAATTTGTTAGACATTATTCACCCAGTGATCTGAAAATTCTCATAGGAAACCACCTAGCCCAGTGTTAGGCACATGGTGGGTTTTACACAGGGATGATAGAAACTTCCGTTCTGTCATAAATCTCCTCTACAGCATTTTGTCTCTACTTCAGCGTGAGTCTTGTCATAATATTCTACATATTGTGAGAACAAAATCTGGCCTTAGATTTCCATGTCTCTGAAAGCAGTGGCCATGAGTATTACTCATGGGCGGCATGGGAAGCACTTTGCCTACTGATCGTGTTGAAGGCTCACAGCAACCCTATGAGGTCATTACGGTTATTACCATTATTTTTCAGACCGGAAACTGAGCAGAAAAATATTTTTCTCACAGTCTCCCCTCAGGTAAACAGCAGGTACAGAACTCGGACCCTGATCTGCATGCTTCTAAAGCCACTTGCCTGCCCCTTCTCTGGATTAGATGGTTTCATGCCCTATAGACAGCCCTTGGACACTAAAGAGGAGAAGTGAACTTTCTACCTCAGCCTAGGTCACAGCACACATCCCTGAAGTTCCAGGAAGATTTCTGGAGCTTTTTAAGTTATTGCAAATGCGAATAACGAGATGAGACTCGCTTTGCCCCCGCGTGTCAGAGATCCCGTACTGTTCCTTCCCATGTTGGTCAGCAGGGGAGGGGTTGTACTGAGATGCATTTTCTGATCTCTCCTACTCCACCTTCCAGCCCCCCTATTCAGGAGAACCCTGGTGCCTCTTCATCTCTTGATCACAGCAGGATCCATACAATTCCTGCAGCTCAACGCAAAAAGAGATGGAGACAGTGTTGACTGAGAATCCTGGCAAACATTATTTAAGCTGAAGAGGGGCACTGCAGATGGACTGCTAGACTATTAGTTCTAGTAATGCCAGACTGCTTTCTTGTCAGCGTTCCAGTTTCAGATGTTTATGACTGTTTAATTGCCTCCACCATTGCATGGTGCCAGGATGTGCCTCTTGGAAACACCACTGGAAGTTCATTGTCAATTACAGCCCGCTACACACACTCTTTGCATTTTGGATTTGAATAGCTTTTTTCATTCCGAGGACTGTCACCAATAGTCCAGATAACAGCTCTAATTTTCCCTTTTAGAACTCGGATTTTTTTTTTCCCAATTTGTACCATGAGAGGAAAAAAAATCTTGGTGGAACTGTTTTCTTTCTGCTGAAGGTGGGAATTTACCCTGTAATGATTATTTAAATAGGAGTCTATTTCAAAATGTCTACCCTCATTCTTACATGCTATCTGAAATTTACTCGTAAATTTGTTTAGCCATTTGAATATTTCTGGGAATTGCATATTTGACATCAAGGTTGAAAGAGAAATTTAATCCGCAGAGGGTGATTTTATCAAGAAAATAGCTTTGCTATGAAAATATATGGTTCTTTTCTTTTACAGAGCAACAAAATGAATTCTTATCCAATAAAAATTTATACCAGTGATAGAAAATATTTATCAATGTCTCTGAGAACATCTAAGAAGCTGGAGAAGAGAAAGCCTGAGAGCTAAAATAATATTCAGGTTGTTAAGTGATACCTAATGATTTTTTTTTTAAATGTAAGTGTTAAAAAATAGATTTTCGAAACTGAATGAGCACAGAGTTTTTAAATAAGAGTGAGCAAAATCATTTTGCTTATACAGCACCAGTGAGCAGGGAAAACTTTAGCTCTTGTCCAATACATGGTAAAAGCAGACGCCCTTACTGAGGTGGGAAAGGAGGTCGTAATTCAGGATAATGAGCCCTGAACTCACACACTGACCTTCTACATGGTCATCAATCAGCTTGATTAGATTGGTTTATCGCAGGTTAAGAACAGTATCTTTTTTTAGGCTTTTGGTACTCGTGGTCTAATTCATTATTAGTGATAATGATAACCCTTAACTTCATAGAGTTTGTGAATGACGTTGAGGAATTTTCCCACAGCAGCTTTTAAGAAAGGCTCTGCCATCTAGGATGATGAAGTAGCTGCCTTAAGGTAAGAAGACAGACATGGGTAGTGTCTTCAGATCCCTTTCAGCCCAATGTCACTGTGATTAATACTGTGTGTTGCAGGACCTACATGGCCATAATATGTGCTCTTTCTCTCTCGTGGCCACTGTCATCAACAGCTTCCTTCCTTCAATCCTCTTTTAGTTTGGGGTCCCCTGAAAGCAGAGTCTGAGACAAGGACTGAGGTGCAGCTTATTTCCATGGGAGGCGACCTCCAGAAACTGGAGTGAGGGCAGAGAGATTGATGGGGGCAAGAGTGGGAAGTCCTTGAAGAGTGCAATATTGAGATACTGAGCTGGTTACCACTTTGGGCAGGTAGGGCTCATTCTCACGGGCGACCCTGTGAGGAAGTGTTCCGAGTGCACCTGGAATGGCTCCCGCCACCCCGCCCCCACTACCATGGGTTGGAAGGCTGGAGCGTTACCCACCAACTCCTCCCCCTACCCTTGTTCTGTCCCCCGCCTCCCGCTTCCCTGCCTCACGTTAAATCCTCCACAGTTGGCTGAGTGGGTTCTGCAGCTTTGGAGAAAGTTTGGAAGCAGAGGGGATGGGAAGCTTCAAGATGGGAGGCTCTCAGGAAACTGATGGCAGCCAGAGGGGAGAGGGGTGGGGAACGGGCCAAATGGGTGAAGGGGAGTGGTTTCCAGTTACTGAATGAATAAGTCGCGGGAATGAAAGCCGTGGCATAAGGCATATAGTCAATGAGACTGTGATGACGTCCTGTGGTGACAGTTGGTGGGTGCACCCCTGATGAGCGTAGCGTAACGTGTAAACTTGTGTAGTTGCTGTTATACACTTGAAACTAATATAACATCGTGTGTCAAGGATCCTTAATAAAAGGACGGGGTTTGGGGGGGTGGGGGGGATGCTCTCAGGGTCTGAGGGAATGGCCCGCCACAGCCCGACCTGAAACCAGATGTGGCTCACGTCAGAAGTGGCTGAAGGGATATCGCATGAAACCCCAGCAGCAGCTGCCGTGATATGCTGACTCCGGTCCCTGACCGCCTGCTCCCCCTCTGCCTGCTTCCCCCCTAGTCGGGCTCCACCTGGTACATTTCCTCCCACCACCGCCAGTGCTCCCTGCCCACCTCTCCCTGCTTCGCCCCGCTGTGTCATTCCATCACCCCTGCCTCTCTCCCTCTCTAGCTGATGTCATCCCTGTTTGGGGGCCCCTTTTCTCTTATCTGCTTTCTATTTCATCAAAACAATGATAGACACCCCCCCCCCCAAAAAAAAGTGGTTTTCAAAGCTCCAATCTCACATTGGAGCATAGAGATCGTACAAGATACCGTGAGCTAATTTGCAGCCCTGTGTTTAAAATCTAGTGCTTCCTTGCCATCAAATCATTCAAAACTCTCCTGTATTCCATGTTCCTTAGAAGGGACTCGCTACTGAAAATAGCTGTCAGAGTCAGAAAGCTGGAATAGGGTGTGGGTTGAGGAGTTCAGCTTGTTGGGGAGGGAACTTTATTCTGAGAGTTGCAGGTGACACACGACGATGGGACTTTCTGTTCTACAGCAGCAGCAAAGAATGTACGCCAACTAGAACTTGTGAAAGTAGGCGGGACTAGGCCCACAGCTGTCATTCCGAGCCCACAGCTTGCCAGGGTGTCCAAGAGTTTTGACAGTCGTTTTACCCACGCACGTGATGTTCGCTGCCCCCTGAAACAGGGCACCTTTGCCGGGAACCTAAGCTGAAGGACTGACAGACATCCGAGGGCCTTCTGCTCTTTGCTGTTTCTCCTGGCTTTCTAGCTTCGGGGGCCCAAAAGATTTGGCAGAGGCCAAAGTAATCTCTTTCCTTCATGGTGAATGAGCGAGAGGTTCAGCTGCCTTTCCCATTGGACTGAAAGCACCTTGCAGCAGGAGACACATCCTGGGACTACTAATTGCTGCCGTTCGTTGGACCTTCACTATGAGCTAGGCACGGTACTCAGGCTATCAGTGTATTTCGTTTTTGGTTTTGTTTTTGTTTTTTTTTTAATATACGGTGTCCTACTAGGTATAGGTATCCCTGTCTTCATTTTGTAGTTGAGGAAATTTGAGTGTGAGAATGGTCAAGCATGACTGGGAATATACAGCTTTTCAGGACAGAATTAGAACTTGGACCCAGTTGTCTCTATGTCTAAGCCAGCACACATGCCACTGCTCTGTATGTCCTCACTGCGTCTCTTCGTGTGTCTCTTCGCCAAGCAGCCAACTGGAAGTGAATGAAGGAATAGAGAGTGTATTTAGCAAACCCCAGGCTGATCTCACACATCTATTTGCTTGCTGCATTTGGAAATACATGCCAATCACGCCTGTCTTTCTGCATTGAGAAATGTCATCTTTCTTGGCTTTGCTTTCTAAAAATAATTCTAATTGGCTTTTTGTATAATGTATAACATTGGCATATACCCTTTAAGTTTTTTCTGAGCATATATAATATGTAGCATACATGTGTGTATGTGCATATATTTATATATAAAATATGCTGTATAGGACTCATTGGAACCCTCTTTGCTCATTTAACAACAACACATCACCATGAATATACTTCTGTATTAAAATTTCATGTCTCTGATATGGTTGGAACAAGTGATGGGATAACAAAATCAGACCAGAAAGGACTATTTGAAGTCACTACCCACTTTTATCTAAACCAATGGTCTCAAACTGATTTTTCACCATGACTTGTTCCTTTTCCAAATAAGTAGCAGAAATAAAAATTCCCCCAAAGACAGAGTGTAAATAAAAATGGTGGTAGGGTTGTGTTTGTATGAATTTATTCTGTAAGTGCAGCTTTTCACGTTTCCTTATGAAGGAACTAGCCAATTAGAGTAATAAGGCTGTTCCAATTAGCCACTCTTTGTAATTGGAAGGTGGGGAGGCCAGCTGCAGTTTTCTGTATGTCTAAGCACCTTATGTTGATTGTGTACTGATGGGAAGACCACGGCCACACAGGTAAGTATTAGGAAGTGGTCCTCATTATGTAACAGAGTCCACAGCAATTAGCCAAAGATGTGCTACAGGAGAAGCTCAATGTCAGAGCTTCTGCAAAAGTGAATTAGCCGCATTAAGAGCAGTCCTGACCTTGTGTGCTCCGACATGTCAGAGTTCTGGGTAAGACACATAAAAATACATGAGCACTCCTTTTTAGTACCGCTTTGCAAATAGTCAAGAGTAAATTCTTATTAAAAAGTGAAATCTTAACCAAATATCCTTGTAACCCCTTAAAGCATGTTTTGTAGAAATGAGGGATCCCATGGAATTTAGTTTCTGTAACTTAGCTAAGAAACCACTGATTTAGCTACCCCCCCGGAAGTTTCAACAAAGGTATCAAAGTGAGAAAACAGGGAGGCTACCCAAGAGTGCCCCAGGAACACACCCAAATACTTAAATCCTGTAATTAGGGTCAGAAAATCGTTCCTCATGCCTGACTTGAGTCCTTTCACCTGCTGCCCAAGCTGCTGTATAGAAGCTCTTGGAAAATACTGGATGTCCAGTAGACTGAGGTGTCTTGGAGGAGTTTGGTCATCGGTCACCCTCCTTCACACCAGGTAACTGAGATGTTCTCCTGCTTCCGCCAGGCACTGATTACCCGCGATTAGGCAGCGTTATTTTCTGATTAGCCCAATGTCCTGCCAGAGCAGTAACGACGTCTGTAAGTCACCTCTGTATGGAAGACACTTGATTCACTCACTGTCTTTTCAGAGGTTGGGTTTGTCAAAGGTCCTGAGGCTGAAGCCCTCACAGCACTCGTGTGTGTCTCTCTGACTCGCCTTGTCATAACTCACACCAGGCTAGCGGTCCTCGCCGAGGGTCAGGTGGAGAGGGGAAAGCCAGTAATGTGATCCGGCCACTTGAGTCAACTAGTTGTTTGGGAAGTTGGATTCACTCACAGCAGGGAAGGACAGGAAGTCCTAGGCAGATCTGATGAATAAGGAAAGACCCAGTTGTCAGAATGTGGTCACAGGGTCAGAGAGTCCGAGGGACTTGACATCTGCTGACTGTGTGTTGTCAGGAGAGTAAGGAATCTGTCCTTTCTGGCTCATGTTAAGACCGTGTGCTGGAGCCTCAGATGGGGGCAAAGTGGGGAGCGGGGGGAGAGGAGACTTGAGAGCTTGGGTGGAGACAAGGTGTAATATGCTTAGCCTTGGGCATACGGGGATTTTCCCCCGCCGTGTACGGTACAGCTGGGGCTGTTCTGGACATGGCACGCCAGGAGGTGATCTAAATTATTTCGTGAACTCTTGCTTCTCTTGCTGCCAGCCCCTTTACCCTCGCCCATTCACTTACTGTATGACCCATCACCAGAAGGTGTGGTGGTAGCCCAGACTTCAGAGAGAATTTGCAGCTATGGTCTAGTCTTGGCAATCAGTATACAATTTTTATTAAAATATGGATAATTCGAAATCGTTTTCCACACATGAGGATGAGAGCTTTTAGCTCTCTGAGCATTTGCCACTACTCATATAATTGGATTCCTGCATGAGAAAGGGGGAAAAAAGGTCCGGCACCTCCCAGCATAGCAAAGGTGAAAGCTAAAAGTAGCCCCTGGCCTGCCTATTGCTTTGTCTCCCTTCCCTGCCTCTCTCTCTCGACATCCTCATTTGTGTTTCTTGATATCATCTCCTAAATACACCACCTGCCCCCAAGTCCTTGTTTCAGGCTCTGCTTTTGGGGGCAGAATTCCAGACTCCACTGAGTTCGATACTGAGACTATCTTCTCATGCTGGGATGTTGCATAGAGCAAAGGCTGGGCAGCGACGTCAGCCCATGGGCCCTCTCAGCCCGAGCGAGCCAGAGAGGGACCTGGCCCACCAGTCATCTGTGTGTCCACAAAGTAGGGGTGTGCCTGGGGTGCGAATTTGTGCAATGTGCCGTGAGCGAGAGGTGGGGGACAGTCGCTTGGAACCAGCTGTGGAAAACTCGGATTATTGTGTGTTGCTTTTCTGTTGACTCTCTCTAGTGTGACACAAGGCTTTTTGTCACTCCGCTGCTTGTCAAGGCAGAAGAGCGTATTCTTCCTTCCTTATACAGAATTGACACCTTTCTGCTTGAACGCTCGTAACATCTGGAGTTAGAAATGCAGGGGATGAAGGTACTCTATTTTGATTTCTTCCTGGCAATTTTCATTTTCCTTAACTTCTCCATTGGTTCAAGGAGCTCTGTAGTACCTCCCACCTGCCCTCTAACACCCTCACTTCCCACCTTCCGAATAACGCTTACTCTTTCTTTCCCTTTCCCTCCCAGAAGCAGTTAGTGGGCAGGTGGGGGGCGGGGCAGACCGAGCATTAGGACCAGACCCTAGTATCTTCGAAGCTCTGGGCATGAGTACAAATGGAGGTTCACGTACTATTTCAACGCTATCAGTCAAACTTCTGAACATGAGATGAAATCTGTCTGGCCACCTGCAGTGCTGGCTGTCTTAAGAACCTCAGATCCCTTGGAGTTCTACTCCAGAAAGTAGTAGAGGGGAAAGCTGGTAGGGGGCTAGGGGAGCAGTGGGCCCAAAGCTTGCCACAAAGCTTTTGGCCCACGTGTGTGGACCCCCCCAGCCCACACAGGCTCTGTCCACACCTTGCCCTGCAAGGTAGTGTCCCTTTTGCCCCTCTTGAGCCTAGAGGGGTGGCATAGTGTGGCTCAGTGGGCCTCGGGAAGATGGGGAGGAGAGATGCCTACATGCCCTCAACCGGCTTGGAAGCATTTGGACAGGAAATTTCAGGGTCCTGAAGGAGGGACACAGGCTCCAGGTGGGTGCATCCCCTTGGCCTGGAGGACTCCTCAGCCCTTGGGGAGGAGGGTGGCTGAAGAAGGACCAGAGCAGAGCCCTCTGGGAGTAGAGCTCAGGGGAATGGCCTCTCTTGCCTAGTTCAGAGGGCGGGACCACGCCGGGCTGATGGATAGACACATCCAGAACCTCTTGCCTTCTACCTGGAGCCTGTCCTCAGGCACCACGGATGTTCTTGCTTCTTAGAAGCACTTGAGGACAAAGGGTTCTTTTTCCCATTTCATTTTTGTTTTCTCTAGAATGCACTGAGGAGCTCTCTCTAAAAGTGTGGGGATTGAATAAGTAGTTTCTGACCCTAGCCCCGTTTCTGTTTTGAGCAAAACAGTGGACAGTCTGCCTTGACCCTCCCCAGCTTTCTTCCACCCTCCACGTCGTCCTTGGCCCTTGACCATCTGGGCCAGAGGAAGGACCCGTCTGACGCTGAAGCCAACTGTGGAGACCCCCATCCAGTCTTTGCAGCAAAGCTGGGAACTTCCTCGTGTTGGAGAAGGCAAACCTGAGTGTGTTGGCGGCTTAGCATTATCTGCTGAGAATCCCTGTTAGTAAAACTGAAATCGAAGAGAATGTGTGGTGGCAAAGCTGGAACCAGAAAAAAAAGGAAAAAGAATTAAAAAAAGTAGCTGATGAGCAGGGAATTTTAGTTACATGCCCTGGGCTGTTGGAGTCGTCCAAGCAATTCTTTGTCTCTCTGCAAGGGCCCAGTGTCTCAGCTCCCGACTCTGCGTGGTTGGGAGAGCAGGCCCATTTGAGTGGGGTTCAGTGGGCGGCTTCTCAGGCTCCAAGATACCAGGTGATATTTCCTATCGTCTAGGCAGAACTGAGAGGAACATTAAACTGCATTTCTATTATCAGTGAGGTCCTTAGTGGCCCGAGGACCAGAATTGGAACATTCTCATCAGTCTGCCTCCTGTTCTCCTGCGCAGCCTCCTACAGGCCCGAGATTAGTTTGCAAGGAAGGCTGAACCCCCTTTCCCAGGGGAAACAGTGCTGGACGGGAAAGCGTAAAGAGCGTTGAGCCAGAGGAAGATTCAGTGACATGTTGGAGGGCCTTGTACTGTGAACCACAGGTCACTTCTGGGGAAACCAAAGGATTTCTGCAGAGAGGACTGGCTCCCTTGGCTAGAATAGTGAAGTTCGTGAAGGCTCCTGAGAGGAGATCAGGAAGGACGTTGCTGTCCAGAGAAGCCCAGTCTTGCATCCTCTTTGTCTTTGCCCTCATGCCATCCCTGAAACTACTTCACAGTACTAGCAAAAACTTCCATTTGCAGTGCCAAATGGTGAAATGTTAGGATTTCGGGTTGAAGAGAAAGTCAGGGGCATCTCAACTGAAATGGCATGTTGGGTTCCTTTCCACGGTGCAGCCCAGCACACTTCCAACCTCATTCAGAAACCTCCAGTGAGAGGGAATGTATGTAGCTATGGGCATTTCTCCTTGTTAAATTTCTTCTTTTCATGTGTTAAAATCCTGAACATCGCCTGTCCAGAACCAGGGATCTGTGTCTTAACGTTTAGCATCCTCCCCAAGGGAGGAAGGACATTTGTAATTTGCAAAGCCTAGAATTGCCTAGAATGTTTGCCTAGAATGTTGGCTAAGAAATCACTTCTTTCCTGTATGAATGTGTGAAGAAAACAACAGTATTATTAAATGAATAGCTTAAATAGGGATGCAAATTTAAAGTTACTAGTATCTGCAAACACTTTGAAGTGTATTTTGAGTGAAAATAATCAATAATAAGAGAATTCTGCACGGAGTGTATTCTCTATCCCCAGGCAGTCAGTCTATGGCAGACGTGCCTGGGGTGGAAAAATTCATTCCCCGTATTCTCTCATTCATTTATTCACACATTCATCAAACATTTATTGGGCACTGATGATGAGGTCAGCTCTAAAACAACAGGGAGGAAAGACCTGAGTTTTCTCCCCTATGAAGGAGCCCAAATCCAGCGGGAGGGATGATTTAAACCATCCCTTGTAACTCCCCAAGAAGAAGATTCCCGGGGTTCTAAGAGGACCGAGGGATTGTGTCTAGATTAAATCAGAAGGAATCTCCCAAGATAAAATAGGACCAGCACAGATTGTTAATAATCTGTGACCAGATTATTAGCTGGTTCTCTTCATCGTTTTCTCCAGGAACCCTAGTTCCTTGATGAGTTCGAGACCAGGCTTTTTGATTAGTTCAGACTCGTGATCAGTTTCTCAAAATATTTCCCGCCACTGCTGTGCAAGCAGGTCAGGATGGTGAACACGGGGTGCTTCCAAGATAGGAGATGGTTGAAGAGGAGAAAACAATGGAAAAGCAGTGTCCCCTCCCTTCCTTGTCATTTCAGCCTCTGGTAATGGGACCCTTGGGTGCTTGACATCACATGAAATCTTGCATAGAAATGTAATCAAGTCCTACCCACATTCTTTGTTTTTCATATATTCTAGGCATCTTTTGCTTATTACTCTTTTAAAGGGGACATCCCTAAATCATAAAACCCAAGTCTGTTGTTTTTTTCTTTCTTTCTTAACCACTTTTCTCCCCCAGATCCACAACTCATATGATGCAAACTCGTTTGCTGATGTTTTCTGGCTCTGTTGAGTAACTGCCAGCCACACATTTGGATGAGAATTGAGACACTGGAGCAGTGGATAAAAATAACTTGTAAACCCCCACTTAACTAATAGCAATTTATCCTTCATTAACAGTTAGGATAATGAACCAAACTCCCTGTTTCTCCCAGAGGGACATTGTGAGCTTAGTGAGAACCAAACACATGCTTCGATTTTCCTGCATTTAATCTAAACCTGTTTTGGAGAAGTGAATGGGTTAAGTCACGACTGAACGACCTTGGAGGTAACTTATTAAAAGGGACGGAGCTATGTGTGTATAGGAAAACGAAGAGAACATTCTAAGATAAAAGTTGGATGTCTTTTCTACAACTTCTACAGTTGTGTATTGAAAGAGAATTCGGTGATGATGTGGATTTATGTCTTTCGGGTACATGGAATTTCTCCATTTTGTGCTATTATGTAGCTAATCTTTTCACAGAAACCTGACGGCTGACAGATCAAGAGGTTTAACATTTCAGATGCTTTCAGCATTCAGCCAATGCAATAAATACCAGGAGTGGCTTGTGCTGAATGTAAGAACAGATGTTCCTGCAGGAAGCAGGGTAGAAACTTACACCCACAGGCTTACCCCTTCTCTCTTGCTGGAGATTTCTTCTATACCTTGCTCTAATTGTGACTTGATATTTTGATAAACTTTGCATACTTTCATGTTTCCCTGCACGGGGTCCTTCTTGCCTGAGTTACCGCCTGAACAAGGAGTCATTTCCAAAACTCATCTGGCTTCTGAACTTTTTGCTTGAGAGTTTGCAATTGGACTTGGAATATTTCTACCTCACCTTCTGCTAAGGATAGTTGGGGGAAAAAATCCCTTTGGGAATGATACCTGCTTCCCCTTTACAGCATGCTTTTAGTGAAGAATGCCTCTGCCAGAAAAGACTTAAGATACGCATCTCAGTGATTCTGTTTCCTTCTAGAGCGTGGATTTATTTATTGTGGCCAAATCACCTTCTGTGAAATGCAGTATTGGTTTCATGCTTGTGAGGGCAGGCTCCTGCTCTCTTGTGAACACTGAATTATACAGCTGGCCAGAAGTGACAGCATAAACTTCGCTTCCTGCTGCAGGCTAGCGTTAATGCATGGCTTTGCACATGCTGGTCTCCCAAATGTAATCTGCTGACGTAGGTGGACTTCCATCTCTGTGGTGGGCAGAACTGGGAAAGTATGCTATCAGAGTTGTCGCTGCTTGGCAGAAAATTAATTTCTGGTCTGGTAGGCTAAATTCAATCCGCTTTCACCCAAAATGTCAAATGTAAGTGTTTCGGCCATCGGTGTCCTTAAATATATAAAGAGTGTGACATGAGAACCACTAATAATGAACCCCTTTCTCCAGATGTGTTCCAACCTGTAACAGAGTTAGGTATTCCTCCTCTTCTGTTCCTGGGTTTCCTCTTTTGAATAATAACTATTTTGGGGGGAAAGCCTTTAATTGGTAATAATGTACATTGTCTCTTTTAATGCTTATATCCTGGTGTTATTATTGAGAATGGACAGTTAATAACACACTACAGCGTGGGTGAATGTCAAAGACATTATGCCCAGTGGAAGAACCCAGTGGAAGAGAGCTGCAAACAATTACAATAAAGTACAATTCCGTTATAGAAAATTCTAGAATAAGCAAATCAGGTTGCCTTTCTTTGGGATGGCGTGAGAGACAGTTGACTGAAGAGGAGGAACACGAGGGAAATTTCTAGGCCGATGGAAATGTTCTGTATCTTAATATGCTTTCATCCGAACTCACTGAATGATGCCCTTAAGATCTGAGCAC
Organism: Mellivora capensis; assembly: GCA_004024625.1. Lineage (NCBI taxonomy): Eukaryota > Metazoa > Chordata > Mammalia > Carnivora > Mustelidae > Mellivora > Mellivora capensis. Next base: position 22,463 of record PISX010006531.1, on the reverse strand, counting down.
TTTGCTGTATACAAATTATGCCTAAATTTTAAAAATTACCATTTCTATTGGTATATATAGACGAAGAGGCTGGGCTTTAGGAAGATGAATTGTGTTGTCCATCGTCATGCAGTTGAAGGAGAGAGCTGTGCCTCCACCCGGGGATCCTAACTCTCAAGTCCAAGGTTTCCGTTCTAGCTCACTGTCCAGGAGTAATGATACTGATATTACTCCATTCTTTGGTCAGTGCATTTTCAGATGCTTTTCATCCCGGGAGTAGAGATGGGTTTCTGAAAGCACATGCTGGATGCTAGAAAGAGCCAAGAGAAGGGGACCGGTGTCTAAGGTGTGCAACACGTGTAATGGTTAATGGCTAGAGCTACAGTGATAAAGTGGGTTCAGATTCCCACTCTGCAGCTTACCTGTGTGTGTAATGATGCGCCAGCAAGCCTGTCTGGGCATCAGCTTCTCCCTGTGTGCCATGCATCCTCGTGAAGGCATAAGTGTGGTCATTCATAGATAGTTCATAAGTGTCTGCGAATTACCAATGAATGTTTCCTATTATTCAGTTTTGGTTAAAGGAGAAATAAATGTCCCTGTGGCATAAATGGGTTTATCATTATTCTGTGTCTTACAGTATGAAATCTTTGTGCTGTACCTTTCCAAGTGGCCACATAATTAATTTTTCATCATATTAGAGAAATGCGTATATAGCTAAGATTTAGTAATCCCAGTGCTTCTCTCCCTACATCTTTGTTTTGGCAATGGACATTACTGAATAATTTAGAATTGGATATAGTTTATTCACTGTATAAATAATACCATGTATTTCTAAGTTCTGGTAGAAAATTCGTTCCAAGCATAATGCATTTATAAATCTATGATTCCATGAACTCTGGGTATGATTCACTGAAATATGTCTTAATGTTTGTAAATGATTGTTGAACTAGAAAGAACTATTTCTGGGAAGTAATTAGTATAGTATATAGTTTAATGTGGGTGGGCTTTCTTAAAGCAGAATATCCATTTAAGAAGTATTTGAGGCGGGGTGCCTGGGTGGCTCAGTGGGTTAAGCCTCTGCCTTCGGCTCAGGTCATGATCTCAGGGTCCTGGGATCGAGCCCCGCATTGGGCTCTCTGCTCAGCGGGGAGTCTGCTTCTCCCTCTCTCTGCCTGCCTCTCTGCCTACTTGTGCTCTTTGTCAAATAAATAAATAAATAAAATTTTTTAAAAAAGTATTTGAGGGCATTACCCAAGAATAGAAGACAAAGGAAGTCTTTTTTTTTTTTTTAATATATATTTGACCAACAAAATACACTGCTGTAATAGTGTAAGTTCTGCATCTGTCATTCTAAGCATGTAAGACTGGAAGTATTTGATTATTTTATATCAGAACCCTCTTGGACCTGCTCTGGTCACAAATCCTGCATGGTTTGTAAGCTTATCCTAAAAGGTAATATATTTTAGATAAGCGTTATCTGTTGAACGGAAAAGAAGAAGGAGTGAAAAGTTTAGAGCCTAATAGACAGTAAAGTGCCTATATATATATGTATATGTATATATGTGTGTGTATAATATATATATATATTTAAAGTCCAGGACCAGATGCCTTCACAGGCAAATTTTACAGAACATTTAAATTTTTTTAAAAATTTATTTATTTGTCAGAGAGAGAGGGTGAGAGAGCAAGCGAGCACAGGCAGACAGAGTGGCAGGCAGAGGCAGAGGGAGAAGCAGGCTCCCTGCCGAGCAAGGAGCCCGATGTGGGACTCGATCCCTGGACGCTGGGATCATGACCTGAGCCGAAGGCAGCCGCCCAACCAACTGAGCCACCCAGGCGTCCCTAAAGTGCTTATATTTTTCCAGCAGAAATACTTTGGACTCTCTGTTTCAGGCTGTCTGGCTCTATCTGCAGCTCTCTCCATGGCAAGTTTGCATGGAGGGAAACCTGGATGGCCAGGTCAATGAACAGTGAGAGCGTTCAGTCTGTAATTCATAGCCAGGATTTTCCATTTCACAATACTAATCTCCTGGGGTTACTGTGTGTATTAAACCAGGTAATATATTTATAGCTTCTTACAAAAAAAAAATTGTACCATAAATGGTATCTCCCTTTCCTGTTTCCAACCAAAGCAGACCTTCCAACAACAGACAAAGAGCAAGGACAAAGAGAACTGGCAGATATCGAACACCCTAGGATCACTGTAGGGATGGCAACCTTAGTGATATTTTTGTGTTTCAATTAATCTGTATCTCCACCATCTTCCCCTCCCCCCACGTTCTTTGCAGACAGCCGAAGGCCAAGCAAAGAGCAGAGTGAGGCTCAGAGCTCAAAAGGGAAGTAGCCGTTGAACTGAAGAGATGACTTAAAGCCTTCCTCCTGTTCTAAAACACTATCTGTGCTCTGAGATCTAATCTAGGAGCAGGAAAGATGAGGGAGGAGGTTGTGGGTGTTGAGAACGGAAAGCTCAAACTGAACAGGAAGCTTATTGGGTTATTCAAGAGCCAGCATCGTTTAGCTACAGGATTACAGGCTTCCAGTCAGACCAGTATGGCTTATGTTCTGATACTTCCGCAAATGGCTACATGGAACATTTCCTGACCTCCCCAAGCCTCAGTATCTGCAACTGTTAAATGGGGCTAATGACCCATAGCCCATATATTTGCTGTAAATATTCAACTGGATACTATTTAGCACACATTCAGAAATGTTCCAAAAGGCAACTTTACCTGAGTACCAATATGAATCTCAAAATAATCACCATAAAATGTTTTAAGGCATATCTGCCAGCCCTTAGAGAAGGATCTAAACCAGAAATCTTGGCTTGTGCAATGGACAAACTATTGTTTGTGGTAGAATATTGGAAACCATAGATATTCATTGACAGAGACTAACACCAGAGTTTTCACAAGCCTGGGGCCAACAGCCTGAAAAATATCTCAGATCCAACTTTTTGATTCATGGTATTGCTTTTATAGACAAATGCTGATATGGTGCTAAGGTTTGCTTATTCTAGGTATTAAATTCAATGGTATACTATAGGCCGAAGGAGTACTGAAATATATAAATGTATATATAAATAAATAAATGTATATAACACCTTTAATATTGCATAATTTGAAAAAAAATCATTGCAAATGTTTATTTACTTTAAATTTCATTGCACTAAGGCAAAGTCTATCAAAAATGCCTCTGAGGCAAGGTTCCCACAGATCCCCCAGGCCAAAGCTGTGCTGTCTTCTGGATGTATTGATGGACTTGGTTTGCTAATATTTTGTTTAGAATTTTGGACTTATATTTATGAATGAAGTGAGTTCCTTTCTGGAAAGGAAAGCAATTTTCCTTTCTGAAATTTTCTTTGTCTGGTTATTAACATTATACTAGTTTCACAGTTTGAAATAGTTTGAGTAAGATTTGAATGATCTGTCTTTGAAAATCTGGTAGAATTCATTGATAACATCTTGTTCTGGTGTTTTCTTTGTGGGAAAAATATTAACCAGTGTTTCCATTCCAAGTGTTACAGGACTAGCCACACTTCTTATTTCTACTTAGGTCAGTTTTAGTAAATTTTCAAATTTATTATCATAAATCTGTCAAAAGTGTTATCTTGTTATCTTTTTAATTTCTTTTGTATCTGTTATTTTCCCTTCTATTTAGAATACTGGTTTTTCTGGGGCATCTGGGTGGCTCATTCAGTTAAGCATCTGAATCTTGATTTCGACTCAGGTTATGATCTCAGGGATGTGAGATTGCGCCCTGTGTAGGGCTCAATGTTGGGTGTGGGGCCTGCTTAAAATTCTCCCTCTCCCTGTCTCTCTGCCTCTCCCCACCCCCAAAAAAAGAATACTGGCTTTCTGTTACCTTTTTTATTTCATCAAATACTGCAGGGGGTTGTCTATTTTTTTATTTGTTTTTTTTTTTTTTTTTTCCTATGCCACCTCTAGATTCTTCCCTGTGTGTTATGTGTTATGTGTTATATATGTATAACATATGTATATATACATACATATACATACATATAATATATATAACATATATACATATGTTATATGTTATGTGTTATGACAGATGTGGAATATTTTGATAATTTGAATTCTGATATGACCATTAGAAAATGTTTATTAGTTTAACCCCTCCCTATGCATAGACTTTGCCAGCTTTCCTAGCAACTCATTACTCCTTAGCTATAGTCATTTAGCCTGTATCTCCGTGGCACTGAATCTCTTGTATTGTTATGGCTGTGGTTATTAGATTTATTAGATGAGATACTAGATTTATTTATTTATTTTTTTTTTTTAAAGATTTTATTTATTTATTTGAGAGAGAGGCAGTGAGAGAGCATGAGCGAGGAGGTCAGAGGGAGAAGCAGACTCCTCGTGGAGCTGGGAGCCCGATGCGGGACTCGATCCCGGGTCTCCAGGATCATGACCTGAGCCGAAGGCAGTCGTCCAACCAACTGAGCCACCCAGGCGTCCCGAGATACTAGATTTAGAACATGAGGGACCCAATTCCAGGGCTTCTGCTTCCCGGAAGTAAGATATTTAAACTCTCTGAAGCTCAATTTCCCCCCACCTCTTCTATCGTTAAATTTCCCTAGGGGTCTAGTTATTATAAAAAGTCTTACCTCCTCTCTGGTGCTCACCAGCATCCCTTCCAGAATTCTTTAAAAACCAAAACAAACAAAAACAAGCCCTTCTATCTTGACTGTTCAGAGTCCAGTGAAGCTTCTGGAAGTTCAGAGGAGAAATGTGTAAGGTTTTATTCTCCTGGCTCTGACAGGCAGATCCAAGAAGCTTGCTTTTTAGGTGTCTCCTCAGCCATCTTGACTGACTTCTTATAGTTCTTGGCAATTCCTCATGCCAAAGAGTTACAAACAAGGCCAAGCTACATTTGGCCTTTAGGAGAAAATCCAGTACCTCAGGTGGGTTCTGTAGGCATCGTTCCGTTGAGCAAGATGTGTTTGGGTGTGCATAATATGTGTGCTTGACACAGTGTAGAATTTGGTGGGGAAGGTTGCAAGGCTCTTATACCGCCCGAGCTGTAGAGGTCTCAAGCAGACATGTGCATAGTCAGCCTCTTAAAGGACTTTTCGTTCATGCGTGGTTCTGTGGGGGACCGTAAGCAAGCAATGAGATTGTGCACATAGAAGTGTTTTAAACTGTAACACACTTTTAAAATAGCGGGTGTTCGTTCATAACATCGTCTAGTTTGGGAGACCCTGATGTTATGACATTTTATTTACTTAATGTGGTTTCCTTTGGAAAAGCTTTATGACCTGGGCTTCTGCCACTGGAAAGTAGCTGCAAATTTACTGAGGCCGAGTTTGATTTGCAGGATGTTTTCACCAAGCTACACCTGGAATAATAGAGGTTTATTTTCCAGAGATGCCTGTAAAGAGGGAGTGAGAGCAGCGCTTCCTGCCTTTTGACGTAAAGTCCTATTCACATAGGATCCTCTGTAAAAGAAAGAGTAAAAACAATATTCGGGCTTGAGTATCAGACATCCTTTCTACCCATTACTCGCTTCCTGTCTTCAGATGTCAGGGGATAGCTGTTAAAATAGTTACTGTATTTTCCCAAGGAGGAGAAGTTATGATTATTTGCAATGGTGAAGAGCCTGCAGCAAATTGTTGAGAGGTCAAGTCTGCAGACATCAGAATCCATGTCCTCTCAGCGCTTGCCACTATCTGACAAATACACTTGAGGCTATGTGTGTGTGCTGACTTACATTCAATAGCAATTCCCAGGTTTTCGGTTGGTGCCTTCTCTGACTGGCATAATCATAAGATTCTCAGAAGCAGTAACTTGTAAGTCTAATCAGTTATCCATCTTGCCAAGTCTAGTCCCACTGAGCACAGAGTAGGGGCTTAATTTATATGCAGTGAATAAATAATGAAATGATACTTTCAAGCATTGATGATTTTGACAGCTCTGATAGAAAAGAGATCGGTGTTCTTGCTATGCATTTTCTCATTTAAATCTCAGAAGAGCAACAACAACACAATAGTAATAGTAGTTAAAATATGAGTGTCAGGTATGTCCTAAGTATGTCAAATATGCCAGGCGCTGTCCTAAGAGCTTTACATACTTTTTTTAAAAAGACTTATTTATTTATTTATTTATTTGAGAGAGAGAGAGAGAGAGAAAGTGAGAGTTTGAGTGGTGAGAGGGACAGAAGGAATGGAAGAGGGGAAACAGACTCTAGGCGGAGCAGGGAGCCAGATGCTGGGCTCTATCTCTTGACCAGGAAATGATGACCTGAGCCTAAACCAAGAGTCAGATGCCCAACCAGCTGAGCCACCCAGGCAGCCCTGTATACATTTTTTAAAAATTATTTAATCTTTATTAACAATTGTTTGAGATAGGTCCTGTTATTATCAGGTGGGGAAACTGAGAGACAGGGAGATTGCATACCCTGCCCAAAGAAGCCCAGCTTGGAAATAGAAGAGTTGGGATTTAAACCCAAATCCTTTGACTCTGGAGCTCATTTATTAAAATAATGCATTGTATGGCCTCCCTAAGGAATGCACTGTGTTCTCATTGTACAGGTGAGGATTCTAAGGCTCAAAGAACTGTCCTCATGTCATATAACTAATACGTAGCTAATAAGCATGTAAGAGTAAAGAAATGGATGGCATGATTTTATTGGTATAGAACCATGACCTATCTCTCTGTATTGGAGTCTTTGGAGTAGACATCTTAATCACCCACATTCCAGAAGGAACATAGAATGTGAGAACTTGAGGGGGTTTTAGAAACAATCTGTCCTTCCATGGAGGAGACACACATCCTTTCTGCAACATGGGACATACCGCCCTTTGGTTTCTGCTTCAATGTCACGAGCAATAGGGAACTCCCTACCTCATAGTCTTTTCTTACATTGAGCCCAAATTTTACCCTGGTAATTTGTATTCATGAACTGTGACTCTACCCTACAGAGACCCACAGAGTGAGCTTAGCCCAACCCACCACTTGTTAGGTCCCATCAGTCTCTTTCAGGAGGCTAACTCCTGACAATAGTCACTGACCCTTATGGTGTTTACTATGCCAAGTACCTTGTACATTTTTTAGTTTGAATTAAGTCACTACGTCCTCACAACAATCCTCTGAGATAGGTGAAAGAATTAACATATAGGGAAACTAAGTAATTTGCTTAAGGCCACAGAGCTCAGCGATAGGAGAGCCAGGAATGGGACCATAGCAATCAGACTCCAGACCCTTCCCTTCTGTGTTCTAGGGTCTCTCATTTAATTTATGTTTTCTTTGCTTCTTGAATCTTTCCACAACCTGGTCATTCTTCTTACCCTCATATAAACATTATTCAACCTGGGGTACCTGGGTGGTGCAATTGGTTGGGCATCCTACTCTTCATTTCAGCTGATTTCAGATCAGAAATGCCAGCTTCATTTCTGATCCTGAAGTTGTGAGATCGAGCCCCGTGACCGGCCCTGTGCTCAGCATGGAGTCTGCTTGGGTTTCTCTCTCCCTCTACCTCTGCCCCTCCCCACGGAGCCCTCCTCCCGCCCCAGAGTGTGCACCCTCTCTCTCTTTCTCAAATAAAAATAAATAAATCTTAAACATTGTCCAATCTATTAGGGTTTCAGGTATGGACAAATGAGGGTGATAAAGAGGGGAACCATCCTCTCCTTTTGTGATCATCATATTTCGATCATTGGAGCCTAATGTCCTATTTATTATGGGGGCCATTGTTATGGAAATCCCTAGAATTTTCCTTCACATTAACTATAATACAGGTTTTCCTATCCTACATGCTACAGTGATGCTTATTTTGAATCCACAATGACAGAATGTTCCATCTTATCCCTATTATACATATATATATATTTTTTTTGTGGGGGGGGGGGAGGACCCTGTGTGAAACTCTTAAAATCTGTTTTATCTTCTAAGGCTTTGGGTGCCTCTTCCAGCTTTATCTAGGAACCTGAAGTACTAAAAGCAACATCTGGCTTATCTTTTTACTTATCAAGTAATCTGGCTTATCTTTTACTTTAAAGAAGGCCAAACACTTATGTATTAATAGTTTATATGGCACTCGGGATGCTTTGTGTATTTCTGCAGAGTCAAGCCATGATCAGTGAACCCTCAGTATAGGAGTGAGATTTGGGTTCAATATGAGAAAAGGAATCTATGGAAGACATTTCAGACAAAATGGTGTTTGAAGAGCATGATTCCTAAAATGTTCATGGTTGGACAAACAGGACTCAGGCAGCAGCATTTGGCCTCACGGGGAGGCAGTGTAGTGAGGGCAAGGGAAGAGCCCGTTCCCTTTCTAGTGATCAGGACTGGACGCTTTGGAGCTGGGATGCATCAGTCCAGGTCCCAGCTTGTCAGTCACTGCTCTGAGACCTTGGGCAAGTCTCTCTAGCCTCCATACCACACTCGCCTTGCTTGTAAGGTAGGCATAATAATAAACCTACTTCACAGAATTGTTTTTAAATAAGCTAGTAGACCTCAGACATTTTAAGTGAGGCCCCACGCATAGTAAGTAGCCAATAATTGCTAGTTATTGCTACTTTTCTAAAGTTCCCGGGTTGAATCAGGCCCACTGCCTGTTTTGGTAAAGAAAATGTCATTGCCAGGGTGGTTTGTTGGCATGTAGTCCATGGCTCTTTCATGCTGGAATGGGATCGTTGTGACAGAGACTCGAAGGTCCACAGGCCCCACCAAATTTTCTTTCTTGATTTTTCCAGAAGAAGCTTGCCAACCCCCATTCTACAGGATAGAGGATATGGATTTCTGACCTTTATCTGTTGCTTCTTTGTCTTAAAACCTTGGACAGGTGACAGATATCCTCTGGCCTCTGCTGCTCAGTTGTAAGACTCCTCCCTAAGAACAAATCTGTGAAAAATTCTATCCTGGAGATCCTATTCACATTGTCATTCATTTGCTTAACAATTCCATGTTTGACAGCCAGACATTGTGTTCATTGCTTGGATATAGATGTGAATACCACGTTTTCTTTTTCTCTAGTGAGCACTTAGCATGTGCTCGACGCAGTTCGGAGCCCTCTGTGTGGCTTAGGTCATTTGATCCACCAGCAACTCTCTGAGGCCGGCACCCCCATTTATCCCCATGTTACAGATGCACAAATGGAGTCTTTGAAATGGAAATGCAACCTCCCGGTTCATTGCCTGCCATAGGTGCAGAGGCAAGATTTGAAACTATGTACTGTGGCTCTAGACTCTAGAGTTTTAACTTCTCCTGTAGAGTAGTCACTCAGCTGTGAGGGCCTCATGCTTGCACCAGAGAGACTTGTGTACAAATAAAGAACCGTGATGTGTAAGTGCTCAAGTGTGTGTAAGATCATGACCATGGTGCCTTGCGTGGCATAAGCCATCCTGTAACGATTCTGTCCTGATGCTGCTGATAGCAGGAGAGGTCACAAGAGCTTCAGGTAGGCATATCTGGAGGTCTTGAGGTTTTACCTGAACTGAGGCTTACAGAATGCAGAGAGGAAAGTTTTCCAGAAAGATGTTTCCATGCAGAAGAAACCACATGTGCAAAGAGCAGAGGCAGGAGAGAGAATGCGTGCCATGTTCGGAGAATGAAAGATAATTTCTTCATGGCTGGTGTGTGAACTGTGGAGACTAAGAGGGAGTCAGTCAGCTGAGATGACAAGACGTGCATGGGAGCCGGCTTGGGAGGGGCTCTGTGTGAACTGGGGACAGACCCCAGTCCTCTGGGGTGTGTGTCCTTCAGAGCAGTGCCCTATATTTATCTATTGGTCTGCTCTCTCCACCCCACCCCCCACTTGCACATGGACACCTCACCGTAGGCACCTCAAGGGTGGGCACCCAGTCTATCTTGCTGACTGGGGTAATTCCAACACTCAGGGCCCTGCGCGTAGCAGGAACTCATTAAATGTTGTATTAATGGATAACCAAACCAGTCAGTGTGTTTCTGAGCAGTGCGAGGACTCATGGGATAGGATAACCCCCCTGGGTCTCTGGAGGTATCTCTGGGGGCAATAATCTTGCTTCGTTGAAAAATCGGGGCAGAATACATCGAATCACTGTACTATCTAAAATAAGGTAATTTTGAGATAGATTTTTAATAGGAGGCCAAGAATTACTAAGCAAATTCGTAACCAGTTTATCTTACTCCTGACACCACACATTATAACTCAGTACCATGTTGTATATAAACAATGAATCTTGGAACACTGTGTCAAAAACTAATGGTGTATTTTATGGTGACTAACATAACACAATAAGAAATAAACAAAAAATAAAACTCAGTACCCTCACCCAGAATGTCCTTATGACTTCACCAGCAACTTTGGGTCATCCTTCAAATGTCTCTTAGAATCCTGCCTTGAAGGACCCTCTCCCCCAGCAGAAGGGAAGAGAAATAAATATTGGTAAGTGAATGAGAATAATGATCCTTCTAGACAACTCTGCAAACCAAAGAAAAAGTAACCTGAGTACATAATCTCCACATAAACTTCCCGTCACATGTGTCAGATGCCTGTAGAGTTTGGTTAAAAAGTCACAAGGTACATCTACCTAAGGACCAAGAATGGGGCACACATTTTAATAGAGCTATTTATTGGTGAAGACACAAAGAGCAAGATGAGGTAAGAAAAAACTTTAAAAAAAAAAATATTGTCAGAAGAGGCAGCTTCCCAAAGAATTACAGAATGTTTGAAGGGTAGGGACCTCATTTCCCTGTCTTGACGGGTAAGGAAAATGAGGTCTGGGAGGGGCAGTGACTGGCCTGGGGCTGGAGAGCTAGTTAGTGGCAGAGCTGAAACTAACTCTGGTCCTCAACATCCACGGCCAAATTCTCTTGCCAGCTCGTGACTCTGCCTCCCCCGAGGTTAGCTATCCAGAAGCTTTATTACTTCCTTCATCATTTCTTGGCCTTTTTGGAAATATTGATGATCTCCCTTCACTCCTTTCCTCTCTGAGATGGCCTAGGCAAATGCCAGGAAGGGAACGTCTTAACATTTCTGTTAGCAGATCCCCTTGTCACCAACCTGTCCCCATCCTGAAACCTTCACCCGCAGTCCCAGTGCCCAGATTTCTTGTCTCCGGCTGGTCCCCTCTCGCCCTAATCACATTAGAAAATGCCCATTTTGTGTTCACCTCCCCCAGAGTAATGAAATATTTCTTTCCCGTCCTGTAATCTGGAAATCCTCTTTTTTTTTTTTTGTCTGTTATTGTTTCTGTTGTTATTTTTAAGAAGAAGATTTGCACGTGTTGGAAGGACTCGGTGGCTCCTGAGAAACCAGCCTGGTTGGCAACCTGATTGGATTTGCCTCAAGCATTTCCTCATTAGTAGCCTGTGTGTGCCTCTCCTTCCAAATGTCATCCGGCTGCCTCAACAAAGATTTAATTGTGGCAACTTGGGGCCTTCGCAAACTTGGGCTCTTCGGAAGGCTCATTGGAAAGCCTCACCACTGCTCGTCCTTGAGATGACAAACCAGAAACATATTGAAAGTGACTTGGTGGGTTATTGGTTTTGAAGACCACTCCTTCTGGGCTCTTGTCCCCCTCCCGTTTTATTTTTTGCAAGTGAAGATTGGAATGTTAATTGCTCTACCACAGTTTTTTAATTCATGATGCCCAGAAAGGGCATGGTTTATTAATTAGTTCTGATTATGAGCACCCTGAACTGGGGCCTGGCTGCTGCTTGATCGGTTTCAACAGCTCTTTGCCTGAAATTACAGTCTGTAAGCACATGAAGGTGTAATTATGCAAACACTAGCTGTTAAATCCTCTATTATGCATACATATTACAATATCTTAAAAGGCATTTATTGAAATGCCATAGTTTAATAGTTTAGGCTTACAGAATCAAGCTCTCTTATGTGACAGGCAATAGCCACTTAATTGGATGTTTTCTCCCAGTGCATAAAAATGTTGGCTTAAATACACACACATTCAATTAATTAAAAAAAAAAAAAGTGTGAGAAACAGTAGTACCTCGTCGTTAAAAGCATGAGCTGTGGAGCCAGGCCGACTGGCTTTGACTCATGCTTCTGCCTTTTCTAGCCCTGTAATCTGGGGATATGACTTACCCCTTTCCAGTCACTGCATCCTTGGTAAAATGAGGATGATTGCAGTACTCCCATCGTGGAATTGTTGTGAAGTTCTTAAAAACACTTAGCAGACTTTCTGGAATCTAGTCATTGTGCTTTTTAATGGATCTCTCCAACACATTAATTTGTACGGGCACAGTATAATGTCTAGTTGCGATGGGCTGACAGAATTAGGGGCATCTTTGTGTGGTAGAAACTGAGAGTCCTCCCCTAATATTTGTTCTCTTCTTCTTCCACAATAATAGCCTCCCTTCCCCACCAGCGCTTAGCTGGTTTGGCACCAGAGTTAAGAGTAAAATTTCTTTTCCTTGTAGACATGACCCTGTGGCTAAATTCTGGTCAGTGGTTTGTAAGCAGATAGAGTGTGTCAGCTTCTTAAGTGTTCTTAAGGGAGGAAGTGTGGTGTCTCCTACACTTCTTCCTCCTTCCTGCTGATGGGAATTTCCAGTCAAAATGGCTGGAACTCAAGTAGCCATCTTGGGTTATCAGATGGCAGGCTAGAGATGCAGAGCAGGAAGGGGACAGAGGGCTGAGCTCCTGACAGCTTTAGGGAGCAAAGCTATCCTGGCAGCCCTTTTCTTTTGCTCTAGACTTTTAGTGAAAGAAAAATAAACCTCTCTATCATTTAATACACTGTAATTTGGGACACCTGTTGCAGTCAAATCTACGCTTTGGGTAAGACTTTACCATCCCTGAATTAGACTGTCCTCTCCTTATTTTGATTGCAAAGTGAGGAATTATCTCAAGAGGCTAAAGCACAAAGAACCAAGAAAAGGTTTCACACATGCTTTGTTTTCTGTTAGAGGCACCGCTTTACCACACCCAGGTGTGACTGCACTGTTCTTACTCTCTGCTTGAGGGGAGAAGGGATTTAGCCTCAGGCCTCCGTTGGTGATTAGAGAGGGACAGTGCGACAGTAGAATTTTGCTCATAACTGATGACCAAGCTTGTAGCAAGAAGGGATATTCTGACAGTTTTATTGTCAAGGACCCACCAGAAGCTGTGGGCCCTTGGAGAAATCCAGTGGCAATGTTCTGTTGCTTTCTTTGTTATACACAAAACCAAGTTCTCTTTTCTATACATGTCAACAAGAAGATGACTCCTGAACAAAGGGGCTTTATGCAGGGGTGCGTTGATGTTACCTGTTCTTCCTCAAGACTGATGTGAAAACATTTTGGTGATTTCAGCCTATCTTGTTCAGGAATAGTAATGATAATCTCTTTGTTTCCTTGTTGGTTTCCCCCTCCCCTTGAAATTGCAAACTTGTTTTCTGGTGGTACCAGAGATCTCTGGACTCATTTAGGGATTTGGCTGAAACTTCCTCACAAAACTTGTGAGAGGGAGAGGTGATCGCTAAAGTTCTCAGAAGAAGCATGGATTCTAAGGAGAGGCTTAGCCTACTTGAGGTTGAAAGCAGGATGACCCCTTATTTCTCTTTGTCCTGACTGGGAATAACACGGGTATTGTATATCAAAGTTCAGTCAGGTTTCTTGAAGTCATGGGTTTTGTCTTTCCCTCAGGAAAATCCTTAGCCTCTGCCATATTCTCTTTCCTTCTAGGGCTCCAGTTAGACATATATTAGACCTTCTCACTTCATCCTCTACATTTCTGTTCAGTGTTTTCCATGTTTTTATATTTTCGTGCTACATTCTGTAAAATGTCTTCCAATCTACAATTCACTAATTTTTTCATTGATATGTCTACCTATTGAAGTTTTAATTCTGGTTTATTTATTATAATTATATATTATATAGCAACACTTATTATTTTGGCTACTACTACTAGATATTCTGTTTGGTTATTTTACCAATCTGTTAGGTCACTTTTTAAAAAATATTCTCTGGGGCGCCTGGGTGGGTCAGTGGGTTAAAGCCTCTGCCTTCAGCTCAGGTCAGGATCCCAGGATCCTGGGATCGAGCCCCGCATCGGGCTCTCTGCTCTGCGGGGAGCCTCCTTCCTCCTCTCTCTCTGCCTGCCTCTCTGCCCACTTGGGATCTTTGTCTGTCAAATAAATAAATCTTAAAAAAAAAAAAAAATTCTCTGGAAGGGGTACCTGGTGGCTCAGTTGGTTGAGCACCTGACTCTTGATTTGGATTCAGGCCGTGATCTCAGGGTCTTGAAATCAAGCCCCATGTTGGGCTCCACACTCAGCAGGGAGTCTGCTTGAGATTCTCACTTTCCTTCTCCCTTTGCCCCCCCCCCTGCTCTCTCTCTCTCTCTCTCTCACAGATAAATAAATAAAATCTTGTAAAAAATAGTCGCCCAAAGATTCTCTCAGACTTTCCTTACATGGTAAACTTATTTGTTGCTTTGTAGTTTCGGTTGGGACTGTCACTGCTCTCAGTTATTTTTACTAGTTCTGGCTCATACTACCTTGTTTCTATGTGAACAACATTTTCTTAGAATTTATGCTGCTCATTGCCCTTGAAAGTCACTCACAGGGGCTCTTTGAAGCCTAGGATGAAATTGCCTTCCTCTAGAAAGGATTTGCATTTGATTTTGCCAGTCCCCTAGAGACTTGTCTAGCTTGGGACCTCCTTAAACCAGGTGTAAGATTAACTTAAGATCTCATGTCACCTACTCACTTCCCTTACCCCTTTTCTAGGCCTACATTTTTTTTTAAAAAAAACAGGGACATATTTTTTTGATCATCACACATGGACAGCATAGTCCTCAGCATATGATGAATGACTGGTGGATTTTAGGTGAATGCATAAATCTTTAAATTATCATCCCTACTTTGTTAATGTATTCTGTCCTTATTTTCAGTTGGTCAGTTAAAAGGATTACTATTTTGAATATAATTTCCAGTCCTTTCTTCAAGGTGTTGCTGCGTCTTCTCTCTCTCCTTCATAAATTCCCCAAGTTCTGTGCCATACAGGAAGTGGTTACTTGGTCAGTATTTGCTTTTAGGCTAGGACTTGCCATACTTCCCATGCTTCTGCCCATAAGTGGATCAAACCATACATTTCTGGGATTCGTCATGCTTTCCATGATATTTTGAGTACAGCTCCGGGTACCTCTGGCAGTAACTCCCCCTGGCTCTGTAATTAGTGGGTCTACTTCTGCTGTCTTTTCTCTTTAGTACACCTGATCTTACTTTACCAGAGTTCTCTCTATAGCGAACCTCTGATTCTGTCATTGCCTCACTCATAGACCAAGACCGCTATGGATATCACCACTGCCTATGGAATAAAGTCCACACCTGTTAGCTTGTCATTTTGGCCTGCATTATCGAGGTGGGGTAGCCAGATTTCATGAAAGCATGTGATCTCTGGGAAGTCAGACTCCAGCTCCACCACTTACCAGCCACATAAGTTAAACTTCTGTGCATGATTGTGCTGTGTGTAAAATAATGCTAGCCTTGGAAAGGATAATATATGTAAAGTTCCTGGTGTCCATCAGAATAAGAATACCCTTCCACGACATTTCTTTTTTAGCAGAGTCTGAAAGGAATAGCAACTTACTCTTTCATTGCTTGCGGATATGTGGATATTCTGAAAGATCCCTTACCCATTTTTTCTCTGGATCTTATTTGTCTTATAAATATGGTGGTGCCTCGAATAGTTGTTTTGAACCTTAAATGTGGGAAGACAGGTTAAGCCCCTGGTTCCATACATTGTTAGGTATATAAGAAATGTTGGTTCTTTATTCCCCTTCAAACCGAGGCCCAATTTTCCTTTCTTATGGGACTGCAATATGATCTGTAAATCAGAGTACATTATATAAAAGAAGGACTGTTATTCCTATCTCTACTTTTTAAAGTCCTGTCTACCCTTTAAGGCCAAGTTCAAATGACACCTGCTTCATGAAGCATCTCTGCATTCCTACTTCCACCACACTCACCCCTCTTCCATCCGAAATAATAATAATACGACCAAAGGAGAGCCGTCAAACCGTCTCAGCCGATACTTGAATTTCCTGTATATAATAAGTATAAGTCTATAATGCAAAGCTAAGCAGTGTTCTAGCTTCTACTAAAATGTTTTTAGAGAAAAACAATTCAGGTCTATTTACTCCAGCTTTGGACAGCTTACATCTGTCCCCCTAAATTTTCTGCATTTGTTCTTAGATATGTTTGTGTATATTTAAGTATATATTTAAGTATATTGCCCAGGAATAAACAGTATTCCTTAAAAATATACCTGCCCTTTCTTCTTCTCTAATGGCAACTTGTGCTAACAGGTTTGTGGCAACCTTGGAGCTATTTTCTCCTAATTGCACTTATATTCAGTTAAAACCCTGAAATCTTCTTTTCAAATATGTGTTGGTACTAAATGACATCTCTGTCTTGAATTAGTATGGCTATTTTTGATACCTGTGGTCGAGTTCCCTAATACTTATCCATGTAGCTTGTCTCTTGGTGTGTTTGGCTTCATTAAATTGCTGTGAACCTAACTGGTCACTCATACGCTTGGATTCGGTTTCCTTGTGAGTTCTTCCAGCATACTTTACTCCTGTTATAACACTCAGCTCATTCTGCTGTGGGCCATCATTTATGGATTTGTACGATGTCACTGCCTTAGGTGGGGTTCCTGAGAAGCAGATCCTCTGTCTTGGGTATCAAGCAGCAACTCTGTAGCTTCCCAGATTTGCTGGCTTCTGTTGGGTCAACACCTGTTTTCTGGAACAGGTGGGCAGCTAAGAGTTGTTCTCAGCCAACACAGAGCACCTAAGAAAAACATTCTCAGGCTGGTGGAAGGGATCAGAGGGGACCCAGCAGCATCCACTAGAGTCACCCATGATGTTGAATTCTTGAGTATGGAAACTACCTATTGCTTAGTTTGGTAGGCTTTGTAAGCCTGGCCCCATGTCTTGCCCCATAAAAGTGTTAGTTTGTGGACTTGACTCATCAAAGATCTGGAGTATATATCCTCCAGTGTGTACCCATTCCAGTCCACTGCCATTTGTAATAACAGCAGTAAGGAACTTAGCCAAACTCTCCCTCTTCAGAGCAGCACAGAACCGAACTGTGCGAGCGACAGGGAGAGGATATGGGAGTTCATGTTGCACTTTCAAGAATCTAGTTGGCCTGTCAGTACAAAAGCTATCTAAGGACCAAAGGCTTAAATTCAGAAGAGGCAAATAACTTCTTAAGCCTGAGGAAAAATAATCAAAGAGCAGACTTTGGTCTGCTCCACTCAGCTTTGGAAATATTTTTGTTTTTTAAAATTTTTATTAAAGTAATAGGCGCATATTGGCTAAACATAAAAACGGTATAAATGGGTAATAAGTGAATAGTAAAGTCTATCTTTCCATCAGCTTGGCTTTTATTTCCACTCCCCAGAGCTAACTGCTGTTAACATATTCTTATGTTCCTATCTGGAAATGGTTTTATATATATGCAAGCCTGTGTATTTATGACTTAGATACAAAAGATTACAGTCTGTGCACTTCTCTCTACCATTTTTAAACTAATAATAGATCTTGTAGGTCTTTCTTCATCAACACATCTAAATCTATCTCATTTGTAAAAATGACTGTATAGATGTCTTACAATTTATTATTTTTATGATGGACATTTAGGTTGGCCCTACTTTTCACCTCTTACAGAAGGTATTTTTGCTCTTACAAGTTCTTTCCATGCAAAATAAGTATCCTTTTATGTGAGGAGTTTTTTGTTGTTGTTGTTGTTGTCGTCGTTCGTTTGTTTGTTTCTTAGCATTTATGTTTTCTTAACACTCTTAACTTGAAAAGCCTGTTCTTAGTTCTGAATAGGGGCGTGGTTAGAGAATATGGCGACGAGAATCCCTGCTTCTGTTTGGAACAATTATGTGTCTGTAAGCCCTATGCTTTCTCCTCCTCTGTCCGTTTGTCTTTCATCCTCTTCACCAGAATGCATCTTAAAGTCAGAAAAGATAAAAGTTGCCATCATTGAAAAAAGCTGAAAGTAATTCTCAAGTTCAGGTCATTGTAATAGCAAGTTCTAAATACCACTTTGGGGGCGCCTGGGTAGCTCAGTGGGTCAAGCCTCTGCCTTCGGCTCAGGTCATGATCTCAGGGTCCTAGGATCGAGTCCCGCATCGGGCTCTCTGCTCGGCAGGGAGCCTGCTTACCCACCCACCCCCTGCCTACTTGTGATCTCTCTCTGTTAAATAAATAAATAAAATCTTTTAAAAGTAAATAAATAAATACCACTTTGGTATAGAATTTAAATAACAGAAAAACTGTTTTGAGAGGAAAAGAAATTGGAAGTCTTGTTCAGAATTTAAGAGGTTGGGTATCAGGAGCTCATCTAATGCAAGTTTCAGAAACGCAATGAGACTTTCCAGAAATCCGCCGTGACGCACTTTAAAAGCACGGTTGTTGTCTCTTTCCTTGCAGTGAAGTACATGCGAGAAGCCACACCCTACGTGAAGAAGGGCTCCCCGGTGTGGGAGATTGGCTGGGAAACGCCTCCGCCCGAATCCCCTCGCCTAGGGGCCGGGTCCTCAGACGCCCTGGCATCCGCACAGCCCTGCTCCTTCCACAGAGATCGGAAGAACATCCCCCTCAAGATGTGCTTTGTCACCCGGAGTCTGGCCTCTGCTGACCCTGAGAACAGGTAAAGAAGGCCGGGGGTCTCCGGGTCTCAGCCACAGGGCGGCCGCTGAGGGAGAACAGGGCTGTGCTCCTGTGCTCCAAACCCTCAGCAGTTCCCAGAGAAAAGCCTGAAAGGGCCCCGCCAAGATAATGTGTGTGTTCAAGCCAAAGCTGCCGGCCTCCCTCTCTTCCTCAATCCTCCCTCCTTCCTTTTATCCTCAGGACTCATCTGTGTGCTGAGCTTTGCTTCTGGGAAGAGTTAAGAATTGGAGTCAGGGTCCTAAGTTTGTCTTCCCTGCTTGCTAGTGTAGGTGACTTTGGGCAAGTTTGGCAAACCGGTAACCCTGTTTTGTCTTCTGTAAAATGGGAATCATTGAAATAGATACCTCACTGAGCCAGAAATCCATGTGGAGTGCTTAGTGCAGGAAAACCTTCAGGAATATAAGGTAATAATATTTATTAATGTCAGGTAGTAGTGAGCACGTCAGCCCCCCGGACCTTGGTGCCCTCAGCTGTGCACTCGGAAGTCCCCATGAGAGGATCCTTAATGCCGTTTTCTGCTCTAAACCTCTCTTTTGCTCAAGAGAGAAAAAGGACTGGCTTTGATCCAACCCTAGAGGGATGTTTCTCGAAGTCCGTACATGATTTCTCATGCCATGGGAGAGATACATCACCTAGTTTGTGGTGATTATAAGAAATTTAGCGAGATAAGCAAATATTTGGGGTCCCTGTTCCCCTAGATATCTTACTTCAGCTCCTTGGAACAAGAAAACATCTGGGAGGAAAAATAAGAGACGTGTGGAGGAGAGGGAGCGGCATTGAGCCTGCAAATGGGGAATCTTGGAGATCTTGGCCTCCGCAGTCAAGTGCTAAAAATAGGGACAGCTCCACTGGCCCTTATTTGTAACATGTGTAGGACAGCTGCAACCCGCCCGAGCACGATGTAGTTGGCTCCGTTCTGAGTTGCTGATGGGGAAAAGCCAAAGGGAATAGGGACAGGGAGGAAGTTATCTCCTTGGCTCGGAGCTCCGAGCTTTTTTTCGCTCTCTTCCTAATAAGCTCGCTCTAAGGAAGCCGCTAGCCTTTCTGACTCCAGCAGCTGCAGGATCTAGCCTGCTCCCCTCCCATACCAGTTATGTCTGCCCAGGGATCAGAGCTGCAGCTGCAGGAGAGAGAGGGGAGTGTCCGCCAAAGAGGAGTCAGAGCAGGCGGACTGGAAAGGATTCTGCCGAATTCTGCCATGAGCTACCCCAACCTGCTCTCTGTTTTGTCCTGCCTGGTTTCTGCTGATGTCCTGGGCCTGCAGCTGGATGTTCTGGTCACTCTGGGCCTGATCTTTCCTGGTCTCCAGGCTACCCAATCAGACAAGTCCTTTCTTCCAAGAGTCTGATGTCTAAGGTGTCTAAGATCTCGTGCATTCATAATTTACCAAGTACCTATCTCGTGCTGGGCATTATGCTAATTACTTCAGGCTAGAGGCTACCAAGCGGCCGCCGACAGGTGTACCCAGCCCACAGATATGGCCTGTCCGGTGTTTTAAAAACACCGGAATTACTTACCACGTCGAATCATTGGGAAATTTCACATGAGAAAGCCAGATTTCTGCTTTTCTAGAACCGTGGAAAGATCTGGTGAGATTATTTGGCCCATGTTGCTGCATGCAGGTTTCTGATCTGCGGGAGCCCAGTAGAGGCTTCTCCTTGTATAGGGGGATGGACTCTCCTTGTCGCTCCTATTGCTGTACCCTGGGTTGGGGGTGGGGGCGGATTCTATTAGCTACCTGCCTGCTTCTTCACATCTCCTGTCCGGTCCTTGAATCTGTGACCTTGGCCTTGGCCCTCTTAATGGCCCTCTGAGTTTCGCTTTGTCCCTATTCTGTAGATAAAAAAAACAGAGGCTCAGCTCTTATATAAGTTCCAAACATCCTAGACCTAATACGTGGTTTTCCTGGGTTTCATATGCAGGCCTGTAATGTGGGGAGAGTGTCAGCCTGCCAACCAGAAAAATGCAGAGACTAGAAAATGTGGAATATTGTAGAAAAGATTCATGCCTGGGGAGAGAGTTTAAGTCAATGATTTCTAGGCTGTGGACTGTATGCTATAACTCCCTCCTAAGGCACTGAATTCTGTTTGAAAGAATATTCTGGGAGACCTCAGGTCTTGGCTCAAACATTGGCGACTTCCATCTATTAAGTCAGAAGAAGGAATGTATTTTGAAAGTGTTATATACATGGTCTTTGAGGCCACCATTGATGGGAGGTATGGAGGGCCCTCTCCTGCCAGGGTGTGAGAACCACAGGGCAGGACTGAAAATAGGAATCCAGCTAAACCAGAGCATCCAAAGGGGACTTGAGTCCGGACAGACCCAGAACTGCGGGTAATGAGACTGGCCTCTGACATTGTACACGTGTATCAAATCACCATACTGTCCACTTTAAAGATCTTAACATTTTGTTAATTACACCTCAGTTAAGCCGGGGACCGGGTGAGAAAAGATCATGGTTTTAGGTGAGTCTTGACCCTGGTTGAGGAAGAGAAGAAAGGAAAAAGGAAACAAATATTTTATGGAACTCTGGTTACATGCTGGGCCAAGTACAACGTACCAAGTCAGTAAGGCGGACTCTGCAAAACCCGACTCGGGGCTGAGCTCAGGACACGCCTAGCACAAAGTGTGGTTTTAAAAGGCGAAAACCAAAGAGATGGGCAAAGCGTACAAGGCAAATGCAAACTAACAGCGCCGACAAAAGGTACCAGTTTTGATCTGGATACATGATAAGGTAAAATGCAGACTGAAAGCACGAAACAGGACAAAGGACAGGTTGCTGCTAAAGGCCAGGGTGCACGAGGAACATTGACCACTTGTGAATGCGCACCAAATAACCCAGCAGTGGCCTTTGCAGCGGAAACTGTAGAAGATGCAAGACGAAATAGAAATGTACTAATAGCAGGTAATTCAACACACTCTCCGTCCAAGTGGACAGAAGGTCAATGAAGATACAAAAGACCCAAACAACATAATTAATAAGGGAGATAGGGATACATCACAAATTTTGTATACTGATAACAAAGAATACATTTTCCTTTCAAATCCCAGGTAGACCATTGATGAAATTAACTATAGATTAGCTCACCAAAAAATGCAATAAATTTCCTGAGTTGGAATACTGTAAACAGCATTCTCTGAGGGTAGTGGAATCAAAGGAGAAAATTATTTGCAAAACCAAGGCACAGAAAGCCTTTCTTCTTGGATTTTTAAAAGCTCTTTGTGAAATATCTCTTGGGTCAAAGGAGAGATAGAAACTGAAATTGTGGAATATTGGCCCTCTTAATGGCCCTCTGAGTTTCGCTTTGTCTGTGCCCAACATTTCTTAAAAGCTGAAAATAATGCACATGTTAACCATGAAAGAGAAAGAAGGAGAAAGGGAGAGTCAACTCTGCAGTCAGCTAGATCCACGAAGGTAGATCCATTTATGTGTGAATTTAAGCAACTATCTCATTCCGTCTAAGTAATGACCCTGGGTTGTAGGTACTTTAATCTCTATTTTATGGACAGTGAAATTTAGTTCAGAAATGAGAGCTGAAACAGACGGTAGATCTAGGGTTCCAACAGGAAGCCCAGGTTCTTAATCATGATACTCTAGTTCCCTGTGACTTTAGCACCTGGCAGAACGGCTCACCTGAACCATAGGGACAATGGCCAGGACTTAATGGGTTCCTGGATGCTAAAACCTGAGCACTGATGACAAATGCCACAGCATCTTGGGGCTATTTCCTTTGGCTGTTGACACACAGCTACTTAGAGTTTGCATTAAAAACTCCAATGTTCAATTTCCCAAATAGAAACAGCCATAGATAGCAGCAATGGCCACGGTCGCCAAACTGTGGAAAGAACCAAGATGC